>LGRX02012563.1:0-28146 GCA_001247695.2 Cymbomonas tetramitiformis
GAGGAGAATGAAGGCCTGTGAGCACAAAAGAGGAGAATGAAGGCCTGCGAGCACAAAAGAGGAGAATGAAGGCCTGCGAGCGCAAAAGAGGAGAATGAAGGCCTGTGAGCACACGATGAACACGGGCAAAAATACCTTCTAGGAGAGCACTGACAGCAGGTCTGGTGAAATCTCTCCTTTGGACGGAACTTCCAGATGTGAGGAGCAGGAAATGTCCTTTCCTCAAATTGAACCAGAAGACTGTTGTACACTTCTCTCACTTCCGGATGCTTTCCAAAGTTAGTAAATCCTCTGGCTGCTCTCACTGCAGACCTAGAAAACTCAAACCTTGAATCTGAGCTGCTGGAAGCCAGTTTGAATGTGGTGAAAGAGAACTCCAGGGAGTCCTCGTCGACCCAGTAGTAGGAACCAATTCTCAACTGGCTAGAATCTGAAAATGATGAAAATTTTTCTGAAGCACTAGTCAGGTTGAAATTTCTACTTTGTGTCCTCCACTAATGGAACAAGGTCAGAATGGTTGTGGCTCCAAAGAGTGAGCTTGCAACTTTCTAGGAAGACTACTTCAAGAGCACGACGATGGTGGCTAGCCAATAGCCATCGATCAGAATCCATTTTATGGATTCAGTTCTCTCCTCATCCATTGGATGAGGAGAGCTGATATCCTCATCACAAACCAGCTACGTGGTCAGACAACTTGGCCAAGTTGTGACTCCACGAGGATAGCCCTCTAGGTGGGTGTCATCACTGCTAGATCCGATGGCCCACCTCAGACTGCATTCTTAATGTGCATCCAAGGGCTCTCATTGTCTCGGGTGTTTGGCCCCAGCTAGAGCCCAAATGAGAAAAAGCTTTCCGGGGGCACTCAAGCCTGAGTTCTCCCTCAAATCAAGAGCTTTTTGGCTCATTTTGTTAGGGTTCTTTTATTAGGGAATCAAATCAGAGCCAAGCTGGGGATTAATTGTCCCCACGATATTGTCAATTAACCCCTTCCGGTCTTAATTGACAATATTTGGCTCACCTAGCCCAATGAGTTAAAATGGTAGATAAGTATCCGTGCACTCTGGACCTTCCGGCCTAGGTGTCTAGGTGCATGGTGGTTGCCGTGCGTCCATCATGGTGTGGTTTGACCACCCCGGTAGGAACTTGCACATCGCAAACATGATATAGGAAACCATCCTTAGTAGACGTTTAACGGATTCTCCTCGTTTTTACATTTTCTCCTTGCTAATGATATCAGTCAAAGTGGGCTGTGAACCGGATGTTTGAATATGCAGGTGGGATCTATGCGAAAGATAGTGAGATCCAGATCTATCAGAATTCAGCCATCTCTAACAATATTGCTAGTACCGATGGTGCTGGTATTTATGTGATGGGAGAACTCGCAATGGTGAATCTGACACAGTGCCGCATTCAAGGCAATGAGGCAAAGACCGACGGTGGCGGTGTGATGGCATTGAGTGAAGCCACTCTGTTGTTCGACAAGTCACAATTTACTGAAAATCATGCGCAAAGGGGTGCTGCAACTGCCGCAAGCAATGTGAATGTCAGCATTGTACGTAGTAACTTCACTGCTAATAAGGCTGACGTTATGACATCTGGGCTGCTCCTGAAGGATCTCGCAGTTGGTGCACTGTACCACGTGCTGTTCCAAGACAATCGTGGCGTTGCAGTGAGCGTTGTGGAAAGTTCTGTTGGCAGCTTATACTGGTCAACTATTGAGAACAACACTAACAATGATGGTGCAGACGGTAAAGGTGCAGGGTTGGTGGTGGAGGAACACAGTATGGGAGTAGTTAGCAACTGCCATTTCAAGAGTAACCAGGGCCGGAATGGATCTGCCGCATACGTCAGCGGAGATGCTACATTCGCAAACTGCACATTTGAGAACAACACTGCTGATAATGGACCTATATATATATCCCTGAACGAGAATACCGTGACACTTGAGCACAGCACTCTCTTGGCCAATCAAGCCTTGAAAAACGGGGCCGCATTGTACCTCGTTGATGTCAGCGCGGCTCACGCATTCAACAGTAGCTTCACACACCTCCGTGCAGAACATAACAGTGCCTTGTTAGGCGGTGCTTCCGTTGTCTTTTGGGAGACATGGCACAAATCTATAGCAGATGGCTTTCAGGCGATAAAGTGCATCGATTGCACCTTTGCGAACAACACGGCGAGCTACAGTACAAAGGATGGATGGGCCACTGCGATGGCTGGTGTCAATTTGGACGAGCAGCATCCAATACAGCAAGGGGGCGCTACCATGGAGCCACCGATCCGTGTGGAGCTTGTTGACATGTTTGGCACAGTTGAGCCCAACACAATCATCGAGGTGCAAGTGGCCGTAGTAAGCTTGGAAATGCTGCAGTGCTCATTGGTTGGGGCACAACGTAATCAATCATATGCTGGCGTTGTCACGTTTACCCAGCTCTCCATTAACGGGCCCGTCGGTGAAGAATGTTTGGTGGAGGCAGTCGCAATTCTGGCCAATGGCGTAAAAGTTAATGCAACCACCGTGGTGCCACTCCGCCACTGCGAGCCCGGAGAGAAGTTGCAGACGTACGGCTCATCACAGACGTGTACCAAGTGTAAAAGTGGCACCCTAGGCCTCGGGGACGACATAAATAATGGCATAACAGAGTGTCTTGAGTGCAGCGATGGCCTCGAATGCCCAGGAGGCTCCAGCTACACTCTTGAGAACGGGTACTGGTTGGCACCCCACGCTGAGATGTGCGGGAGCGCGCAATGCTTGATGGACAGACTGCTGCCTTGTACTGTTGGAACGGCTTGCACCACAGACCTCGACCGTAGCGGGACCGCCGATCGCCCGGTGACGTATGACAATTTGTGCGCACTGGACAAAGGCTTCACCAGCGGAGTGATGTGCGGAGGCACAGAGGCCGTCATATGCGACTCAGGATTCACCGTCTCTGTAGAAGGCGACAAATGTGAGAAGTGTCCCTCAAGTGCCGCTACACTGACTACTTTTCTGGCAGTGAGTGTAGTCATTGTACTAATGACTGGTGGATTAAGCATTATGATCATGTCAAAGGTATGCATCTAATTACCAACAGATACTTCCAATTTTGCCATGTACATCCCAGGCCACTCATCGCCTACTTGAGTGTCTCAGATAGTAGGGGCGCTTGCCTTGAGCTATCAGCAAGTGCAGTAGGAACTATTGCTCCATAGGCAGCTCCAAGAGCTTTGCCCCACCACTAAATCAGGGGAGGAGTGCGCTAGAGGCAGGCAAGATAGACTTGGTCCTGAGCTCGTGTCGGCAACGTGGTCGACCCCAACCTTCATGTCATATTGGGTTCAGAAGATCATGGTCGCGTTGCAAGGAGCTCACGTATTCGGGCTGAACAGCAGAGCGTTGGAGGAATATCCGCAGTGAACCTTTCAATGCTGAATGACATTGAGTAGAGATATGCGATCAGCCTAGCCGCTTTGTACGAATTTTTAGCTTTCTGGAGCTTTTAGGAGCTGTTTGAGTATTTTAGGTTCGTTTTTGTTAGGGATGTTTGATTGTGGAACTTTGGATTTGAACCTTTGGGACATCTATTAGTTTAATTGCCTGTAATGGAATCCGCAATAATTCATATTTTGAAATTCTGACCGTTGGATGTATTCATCACATTGGGATGATGATATCTATCGGTCAGCTTTGTATACTTATATTTTTAAGAATACGTAGTAGGTCTTGAGTCTGAAAGAAATTCTGAAGTGACGAATGCATTCATAGAGGTGGAAACAGCCATCAATGCCAACATCACCGAGTGGGTTTTGTACAAAACCTAGTGAACCTTGTACAAAATACTGTGGGAGTTGATGAACCCGAAAAGTGACTCCACGATATTGTCAACCCCGATTGACGGTATCGCGGAGTCACTTCACTAGGTTTTGTACAAAAACCACTTCACTAGGTTTTGTACAAAAACCACCAGGCGTCGTGCTGCCTCCCCTCCAAGAGCTTCTTCGCCTGTACGCCCAACCCCCCAAAGGTCTCCGCTGCAAAAGGTACCGGCCTATGCGGAGAATTAAAAATCAACCCTGGTTTACCACAACGCACTTACTGCATGTGCCAAACTCAGAGGCATCCGATAGTAGACACGGATCTGTGCAGAGAGACGTCGCTATAAAGGGCGACCTTCCGCCGATGCTCTGTCTCTGCCGTGTGCAAAGACACCTGCGCGGCCTCCGCTCGAAGGACGGTGCACACGGGAACCCAACCACCACGTCGATGATGAGATGTCGCCCCCGCCCGTCGTAGTTGAGCACCGTAATGTCCGGCATCCACCGTGGCGAGTAGCCATGTTGGTACACCTGTGTCTTCTTCACGGAAGCTGGGTCATAAACCTACTTGCGCAACATCTCTACCAGCACGTCTTGCACGGCATTATGACGATGTGCGAACATGCCCCGGCGGTTACAAGTCAAGCAGTGGTAGCCGAACTCGTCCACCCCCCCACCACATGCGCACCGCCCAGTCCACACTGCTGACACCTCCCGCACCAGCGGTAGCCTGATACCCAGCTGCAGACACAAAGAGGTCAGCGAAGCAATGGGCTTGAGGCGGAAGCCTCCCTCTATCGGCAAGGCATTCAGATGCCACGTAGTGCCGTCTTGGGAGAGACAGAGGAGTCTATCCCGGACAGTGGAAGTTGCTGCATCAAACAGGCTAAGGCAGTCGGAACCATGTTGATAAAGTGTTAGCTCTTTCTGACTTGCTGGCCGTGTGTCACCGAAACTCTCCCATCTTGGCGCCTCCTCCCGGATTCGCAACCCCTCTGGCATCACCTGCTCACCGGCCTCCGCCGCCAGCACCCGCAACCTCGCCCCCCGCACATCCTCCATCGCCGAGACCAGGCACGCCACTAGGGGGTGCCCTCCGGGGCTCCCAGGTGGAGGAGTAAGCTCCGCACCATTGGGAACATCATCACCATGCGCTTCTACACATGCGCCCTGGACCCCAGCCAACCCGCCGGCGCCAGCCGCTGGGCGGAGGTCAGCCCAAGCCCCCCCCCGCCGGGTTGGCAGCTGGCTCAACGCCACTGCTGCCTCGCCGAGCGGGTACGGGCTGCCTGCAATCTCCTGCAAACATCGTTGGACGCCCGAGTCATCATGCTCAAGGGACCCAAACATGAGCGTGTGCGACTTCAACCCCCTCACCAGGTGCATGAATCTCGGGCGGGAACAATACCTCAGCAGCAGGAGCTGGACCTGCGGATTATTAAGCCCCGCCAGCTTAGGTAGGATCTCCCCAGCCTGACTGCAATCTCGTGACACTGGGCCACCACCCAAGGGTCCGACCCCACAGGTATCCCCAGCACCTTGATGCCCTCAAAGGCTACGTCCGTCCCCGGGATCGAGTCGCCAGCCGCATCAACCACATCCTGGAAGTCCTCACACACACCTGACGGGCTGAAAACGGCCCTCTTTCTCACACTCAGCTCCAGCCCGATATTCGCCAGCAGCGGAACGGCCGTGTCGTAATAATGAGTAATCAAGACTGCAAAGGATTAATTTTGGTTATTACGGAAATGCAAGGTTCCCTAGCTTTGTATTTCATATTACCATTGCATCCGGGCTCGGATCCCGAAAAGAATGAGCCAAAAAGCTCTTGAATCGGTTAAGAAATCAGGCTTGAGTCTCCGATTTTGTTTTCTCTCTTGTGTCAAAGCTAGGACCAAACACCCCAGTGACAGCTATGTCATGAGATGAGAAATGCAACTTGAGTGGGTCCCTCGGATCTGAATTGATGACACCCACTCAAAGGGCTGAGATGAGCTGACTCTGGTTTACAACTTGGCAAGTTGTAAAGAGGTCCACAGCAGACCACGTAGCTACCATTTAGATTGATGAGACTAGGAGAGCCACTGATTGGTGGAATAGGATAGGAATCATGAATCTAGATCCTGCTAAAGCAGGATTGGCTAGCCGTCATTACTAGGACATATAAATAGCTCTTGTTGTGGTTTGCAGCTCACTCTTCAATGAGCAGCAAACATTCCAAGTTTATTGTCACTCTAGTGGAAACATCAAAATGAAAATTTCAGTTTGACTAGAGCTTCAAAATTGTTCACCCACCCGCCCACAACCTGGGAGAAGGGAAGGGGTAGGGGGTACCCGGGCAATCTGAACCGGCCAGCCCCAGGCTGCTTCGGTTGCTCCCGTGGACCCCTTGCCTGTCAAGTTTGACAACCACCACCTAAGGAACTAGGAACTAACTAGCTCGCTCTCGAAGAAAATATATTTTGAATAAATACCTTATACCTTGAGTGTGTGTTTGGTGTTACCTGAAAGTTCCCTTGCAATAAGCTGCCCTCACATGCTCCGGATCCCCCAGAATATGTATGTCGTCAAGGTAGGCGCTGATGTACACCTCCGGGTGCGCCCGCAGAACAGCCTGAAGCACCGGCTGCAGCGGGGCCGCCATCAAGAACGGGCCAAGCGGGTCCCCATGATGTGTACCCTCCGCAGAGCGTACCCACCTGAACTCCCCGTCCGGCCCCCGCCACCCCAACCTAGCATCGTGGCGAAAGCTGCTCTCAGTAATGCCCAACAACTCAGGGAAGACCTTGTACACTGCCCGATGAATCGCCCGCCTATGCACCGTGTTGAAAGCGTTCTTGCAATTAAGTTGTAAAGCACACCACGAGGGCACCTCTCCCAGCAGCGCCTGCACCGTGTGCACGCACACCTCTGCCCCTCCCTGCACTCCGACCCCCACCTGGGCCACTGACGAGGCCGCCCCATCCCCAGGAGGCGCCCCGAAGTGCGCTACAAACCGCATTCGCATCTGCCTGCACACCACCTTACCTGTCAATCTCCTAAGCACCTCTCCACAGGCAATCGGTCGCACTCCACGTCCAAGCTTGAGGACCGCAACCTGCTGCACTCCCATGAGCCATGGCAGGATCTCCGCTGGCACCTTGTTGGACGCGATCTGCTCACACGCATGCTGGATGGCCGGCACCCCATACATCCCCAGCCCCAAAGATGACACTGAGATGCTCAAACCATAGCTGAGAGCACCCCGGTCTCGAAGTCACCGGCATCTGGCGACACTCTGCCTCCACCGCAGCCTCCTCCAAGACCAGCAGGGCCGCCCGCACGGGCGCCGGCAACCCATCTCCACCTGGATGCAACGCCTCGAGGGCCTCCAACGTCTCGGGCTTCAAGGGGCAAGCACACCGGGATCAAGCCGCCGTATCGCCTTCCCAAGCTGCCCCTCCTTCACCAAGCTGATGACGTCACTCACGATCCGCTCCTCCGAGGCACGAGCCGGCCACACCAGGGCCGACGGCACCGCAGCTCGATAAAGACCCTCCCACTCGCCTGCAAGCATCTGCTGAACCCTGACCCTCACCAGCTCTGCCGGGATGGACTTCTTTCGGGCCCTCGGCTGGGGCGCTGTTCCAAGCAGCCGCCAAAAATCATTATGCCCACTGAGTTTCCGCAGAACCCACCGCATGGCACCAGCGAACTCATCTCCAGCACGCTTCGGTACATGACGAGCGGAGGACTAGGGACGCGCGAAGATCTCCGACAAGTGGAGGCTCTGCAACCGCTCCCACGAGGTCTTGGGGATCACCGTTTCCATCAAATGTTCCCGCCGATGCGCCTCACTGGCCGTCACCTCAGCACCTGCCACGTTGCTCTTCTTCTGAGAAGCCCTGCCTATGATGGGTGGTCAGCTCAGCCCCGCTAAGGTAGGCTACATTGCACCCGAACGCTGTGAGATCCATCCCAATGTAGTCGTCCGGCCGATGCACCTGCCACAAGTGGCGGGCCATCCGCGTCGGATGTGGGGCGGTCCTCTCCGAGCACACTGGACACCGGAACGCCGGGTCGTCCTCACTCGGCTGCGGGTCCCCATCATGGGCCGCCGCATCACGCTGCACCCGCCGCGCTCTCGGGACAACAACAGCCCTCGCATCCCGCCCGTCTGCCTGTTGAGGCCAAGGCTGCGGCCACTCCTGCAGTATCTGTCGACGCTGCCGCAGTCTCTCCTGCCACTCCTGCCGCGCCTGCTGCCACTCTTCCTGCACCTTCTGCTGCTGCTCTGGCCGCCGCCGCTGCCGCAGCCCCCTAAGCTTGAGGGATGCCGGTCTTGTACGGCACAGCGGACAACTGCCGGTCTCCATCAACCACCTAGCCCCGCACATCTGGTTAGTGGGGTGCCCGCACGGCCACATCAAGAATGCTTCCCCGACCTGGAGGGCACTCATGCAAATAGTGCACTGACCAGCTGAGGCACGCCGGGAACATACCTGCGCCTGCCCCCTTCATCCCCCACGCTGCGCTCATATGTTGCCCAGACATCCGCTGGCAACGCCGTCGCCGCGTTTGCAGCCCCGACCCCTCTAGCACGCTGAACCGCCTCCTCCACCAGTGCCTCAACCACCGGAACGGGATCAGGGGGCCTCCGTCATCGCCCACTAGGCCCGCATCAAGCACCGCCTGCAGGGACGGCACCATGACAGGCCCACCACCCCCCCCCCGTGCATCCTGCACCGCGCCGCCCTCCCGCCCCCGCACCGAGGGAGAAGGAACCACGCTACCACTCGAACGCTCGAGAGGACGCGGCGACTGCGTGCCCGTCGCCTGGCTCCCACCACCTCGTCCGTTCCGCCGCGACAGTACCATCTACCCATCCGTCGAAAGGTACTCCACCACGCACCTGCTGTTGCTAAGGTCCACCGGCGCGCAACTCCCGTCATCGTCGAACTGCACGACATGCCGCCCTCGATCCGAGACGTACTCCGTGACCACTCTAACCCGCGGCCCACCGAAGTAGCACAGGTGAAGCCGTTGCCCCACCATCTCCACACCCCGGGGCCTAGTGTACCCCCGGCTGCCTGACGCTCCCGGCAAGCGACCCAGGGACTGCATCTCCCGCCGGACCCCCCGCCACCATGTTGGCCGCATACTGCTGGATTTCCTGCCCCACAACCTGTTCCAGCCCAACCAGCTCCTCCTGTTGCTACCGTGTGAAGTGGAACGGCCCTCTTCCCTCCTCCACGACAACGCCCGCCACCGTCTCCCAGGTAACCCCTGCGTCCCAAAGCACCCGCCGCAACTCCCCTGCCACCCGGGTCCACTCCTCGTCCCTCGGGAGGTTAGGAAACGCGGACTCTCACCCCACTGTCTCCAGGATCATCGGGCAGAACGCTGCCTCGTAATCTGCTGTGACAACACTGGTGGGCGGCATACAAGCCATGGTGTGGCCATACCACTCGTCTTCAACTGGCCTAAAGAGCGGCCCAACAAACGCCTGCCGTTCCATCCCCGCCGAAGGGCGGGGCGTGCTCAAAACGTCGGCAAGGCGGTCAGACGTCTGCGGAGAGCCCACCCCACTCACCAGCCCAGTCCCGTCCTGCTCCCCACCGCCTCCACCATCCGCCACCTCCTCGTGTGCCGAGCCCACTCCATCCGCCCCGCAAGCCGCCGCCACACCCGGATTCCCTCTGACCCGTTGTCCACCACCGAGGGCGCCTGCAGACCGCCAGGCGTACCCGACAATCCCGCCAACCCATCCGGCACCGGCGGGGACTCGAGCTCTTCAAATACCGGTCCCCCGACAAGGGGCCGCGCTGGAAGGGGCGTCCGTACCTCCGAGAACCACCCCCTCGCCGTTCCGCCGCCTGCGCTCTCCACCTGCTCCCCGAAACGGCCGTCATGCGGCCACTGTCCCACGCCCCCCTGTGACCATTCCTCTGCCGCCTCCGCCTCCCTGCCGCTATGGGAAGTAATCATGATCCTCGACCCCCCAGTAGGACGCAAATGTTGGCATAGACCACGACGCCGAAGCCACCTCGGGACCTAATTGATCCTGCCGCCTGCGACAGCTATCCTGTAGAAACGGCTTGGCCTGCACTCCAAGTCCCCCAAAGACCTCCACAGCGAAGGGCACCTGCTTATGCGGCGCAACCTTGCCGTACACGAGGGCCTTCTGCCTCTCCGCCGCCGCCGCCGTGTTCAATGGCACACGGCCTGCTCCCTCCACGTGCGACCAGTCACAAGGAAAACCGATCACAACGTCAATGAGGAGGTGCCTCTCACGGCCGTCGTACTTGAGCACCGTGATGTCCGGCCTCCAACGTGGAAAGTAGCTACGGTGGTAAACGTGTGTGTGTGCTTCACCGAAGCCGGGTCGAACACCTTGCGCAACATCTCATACACAACGTCCTGGACTGCATCATGCCGATGGGTGAACATCCCCGGCATGTTGCACGCCAAGTAGTGGTATCCAAATTTGTCCACCACCTCTCCACACGTACAGCGACCCGAAACAACCGCCGAGACCTCCCGAACAAGGGGCACGGAAGTCCCGAGCTGAAGGCACAACGCTTTGATCGCAGCAGCGGGCCGGAGGACATACCCCCCACCGACAGGAAGGGCGTTGAGGTGCACCGTAGCACCATCCCGGGAGAGGCTGAGTAACCGAGCCCGGACTTGGGGGTTCGCCCCCAAAGCGGCCACCACCCGAGCGCGCGCCCCTCGCACGTCCTCCACCGCTGCAATTATGCCCGCCGCCAACGGATAGTCGCTGACCTCCGTCCCCTCAGGGCCCCCCAGGTGTGGAAGCATAGCCCTTACAGCCGGGAACAAGACCACCATCTTGCCCCACACCTGCGCCCAGGAGCCAAGCCACCCCGCCAGGGCCACGCGCTGCGCCGAAGACAGGCCAAGCCCCCCGAACCGGGTCGGCAGCGGACTGAGGGCCACCGCCTCCTCCCTAGTGGATAAGGGCTGCCAGCCACCTCCTTGAGGCACTCCTGGATCCCA
Organism: Cymbomonas tetramitiformis; assembly: GCA_001247695.2. Lineage (NCBI taxonomy): Eukaryota > Viridiplantae > Chlorophyta > Pyramimonadophyceae > Pyramimonadales > Pyramimonadaceae > Cymbomonas > Cymbomonas tetramitiformis. Next base: position 10,798 of record LGRX02012563.1, read on the forward strand.
TTATCATGTACCAGTGCCCCATGCATTATGAGCATGTGTGGTGGGACCCCCTGAACCAGGTGCATGAAGTGCGTGGTGGCGGGGGGGATTTCAGGGCTGGTGGATCAAGTACGGGAAGGGGGAGGGATTTTAGGGTCGGCGGTTGGCTGGTGACCGGTGGGGTTTGGTGACTGGTTTGCTAGGACCATTGCCTATTTAGCTAGGTAGAGGGCGGAGTATCCACGCTTTTGGTGGAGGTAAGGAAAAAACCTGGTGGTTTCAGCAAGGAGGTCCGAGAGGCGGTTGGAGGAGAGGAGATAGAGCAGAAGATGGAATAGTGGAGGCTGTCGAGGAGGCATGCTTCAGAGCTAGGGAGAGTGTTGAAGGAACTTTTAAGCTTTTGCTTTCGGTCACGGAAGAATCTGATGGATTCGTTAGAGGGTTTTGCAAGGGAGCAGGCGGCGAGGAAAATACATTTGGTGGGGATGGCAGCATGGAGGGGGCGGGTTCATTGGTGGAGATGAGAGTTGCTTGAAGGATGGCAGTGTGCTTTTGAGAGGCTCCGGCGCTTGTGCCGGGGTAGTGGAGGCTGGCAGTGGAGGTGATGGTGACGGTGCGGCCAGATTGGGTGGTATAGATCCCTGGGGGCAGAGCGCAAGGCTACTTTCTTCACGACCTTTCTTTGGTGTAGTCTCCAAAACCGAGGGCAGAGCTCGAGGCTGCTTTTTTTCACCTCCTGTCTCTGGCGACGTCCCTAAAACCGAGGGCAGTGCCCTGAAATCTATACTTCTGAAATAGATACTTCTGACTGCCCCTTCTTGCGGGAGGCTGGTCGGGGCGTCGAGTCGAACTATGTTTCTCGACAACTGATTGAGATGTTTAATGCAAGAAGAATGTATACGTGTGACACTATTTTAACTCGGCTCGGATTGTGTGTTCGCTAGAATGCGGTCAACGCGGGACCTCATGAGGTAACGCCTTAAGCAAGTGCTGAAATCAGACTCTGTACATGTGTTGATAAAAGGCGGTCAGCGGGAATTGAACCCTGGTTCCTTGCATTGGTTGTCAAGCGTTGTGCCACTAAGCTATTCCGCCATTTGTGATGTTTATGCTGTTTGCAAAAAAATTATCTACACATTTTATTCATTTTAATCTATAAATTTAATTACAGACGAGTCGGTCGGTACCTCTTTTGAGCCCACTGGATCTACTACGCACTGCATCACGGTGCTTTAGGTGTGCATGCTATTAATAGTTGGAAGTGCGTTTGCTGATCCACACATGCATGATTGCCCAATGGGATGTTTGATGCAGCAGAAGTCCATCCTAAATCTTGACTCGAGTTCTTTACATGAATTCGAGGAATTCAAAGGAATGCAAGAAGATTTGAGTGAAGTGCTCGGCAAAGTGACTGGAGTGCTCAGCTTATTCCTGGGATATCTGCAGGTGTGGTTCTACATCTTACCATCCCAAGCAGCAAATTTCAGCGCAGTTCTGTATGTGCTTGTTGCATACATTTTAAGCTCATTTCAAATTAGTTTGCCGTGTGGGATTCACATCCACTACTTTCCTGCAGACCCCAATTGGCATTTTATCTCCCACTCAGTATTTAGTAGATTTCAATCAACACTCATTAAGATTTTTTTCAAAAGCGTCGTCATCAGAATACTGTTGTATTCCACTTCGTCCCAGAAATTATAAACCAAAGAATCAGGCTCCGTGGTATCATGTATTTCCCATAGGGACCTGCGAAAGGCACACTACAGTAGCTTGACATAGAGGAGTTGCAGCAAAGAGAGAGCAGGCGGAGGATGGGGCAGAGAATCAGACCAATCAGAACCACACATCTGCACTACTTGTATGCCGTAGCCATTTGATCTGCACTACCTATGCCACACCGCTTTGCAAAAAGGCATCAAGAACACGCTGAAGGCATCACCAAGAACACGCTGAGGGCATCAAGAACACGCCGAGGGCATCAAGAGCACGCTGAGGGCATTAAGAACACGCCGAGGGCATCAAGAGCAGGGTCAAAGAGCACTGTCCGGCTTTTGCTAGCATTGGGATTGATTACATCGCAGAGGAATAGGCGACCCGTATCGTGGCCCAACTGCTGGCATTCTGATGGTTGGCTTCATGATACGGTCAGTGGAGGTGTGTGATGATGTAGGTGATGGGTCAACTTGGAAACATCTTTCCGCACGACATTCTACCAGACGAGCTTCTTACATTCGCCAACCAGCTCTTCGTGTTCAATCTTGACATATCTGCTATGCTCAACACTCGGTGCTTGACATATCACTTTATGCCTGCCGTTTCGAGCATCTCGCCTTACTGGACTTCACTTTTACAAGCGATTGCTACACCCTGGGCCATCGTTAGTATTTGTTTTCTCTTACATCGCGCATATTTGATTTGCTACGCGTCTCAGCATAATAAGCTTAAGGTAATGAGATTCACTGCCCTACATGGATGATGTAATAACACCACCTATACTGTAAGTTGCCACCCATGTTTCTATGGCATCTGCAAATAATATTTGTGCCACCCAGCGCGCAGATGGAGTACGCGCGGCGATAAATATAATACACTGATGCCGTCTCGCACAATTCCACGGAGCTGTGCTGCCATGTAGTGCACACGCTACGTATGGTATAATTCAGCAATGGAGAATGTTAAGTTCACTTCCTGTGTTGATTCCTATTGTTTAAATAATGTCAGCCACCTCACTGACAACAAGCTGTTATTAGTTAATATTTTTAGAATTAACTTGTTAAACTTTACTTGTGTTGGATATTTAGTTTACCTTCTACCTGTTGCTGGTTTTGCTGTTCTTGGTCACATAGGGAGGCTTAGGTGAGATTACGATGTCTACCATGGGATGTCTGCCATGTATTTGCGCTGTTCACCATTTTCCCTGGCAATCTGGCTTCGCCATCCATTTAGGCAGTAAATATCGTCATCATATATCGTGACTCGAACAACTGATGCATGTCCGCTAGGTTTAAAGAAGAGTCGGACAGTCAGAGGATAGTTGGGAGTACAAATGACATCTTGGCGATGGGATCTTGCAGGCAGCTGGATTGGCGAGCAGTCAGACATCCAGTATTTATCAATTCGCTAGCGTTGCGGCATTTTTCTTGATCCTTATGCATCCATCTGTGTCGACAACAATCATGCAACTCTTCAACTGTGAGGATTACTACTATGATGAGCCCGAACGACAAGAATGGTTAAATCCGGCCTCCAACATTGAATGTGGAACGCCAGAATATCACATTGCGGTCGGATTTTGCAGTGTAACAATCCTGATCTACTTGATAGGACTTCCTCTCGGAATATTTGTATACATGTACCAGGCGCGCGGGTACCGCAGATGCAGTGTGGATCGTGCAGCATGCACCGAGGCAGCTCTTCGTCGGATGTACAGCATCCATTCTGGAAAATGTTTAGCATCCTCGAGCTTGGGTGTCACTGAGAGTATCTCGAGCATTGACGCTACTGAGATAATTGCTGAAGGGAATTGTGATGGTGTGCAAATGATTGATGTCTATATTGCACACAAGCACATTGGAGTCGATATGGATGAGACGATGGATGGAACGACACATGACGCACCAGATCTGGACAATAATGGAAGTCCATATGAAATACAAAGTTGCCCCAATGCGACGGACATAGTTGTGAAAGTGAATCTATCTGTAATTACAATGGGGGATGAGCCAACCAACCCAGAGTTGCAGATAAATCATGAGCATGAGCATGATGATGATACTGCGGACCTTCGCAGCGTCCCAAGCACTGCCCAGCTGGAGCAGGACGGCCAGTCCTCCCAAGTGTACCTGAATGAGAAAGTTTCTGTGGGAGATGGTGGGTCCAGAACGTGGGTCCCTATCACTTGGATGGACAGTGAGCCCGTCCAACAGGTATGCATAGCTGGTCATGATTGTATCCTAAAGATAAATATGTTGGTGTGAATGTATCCTACTTGCGATGTTGAAGCCTGGTTCACCACCGAGGAAGCGCGTTTGCAGGCCATTCACCGCCAACAATGTCAAAACAGTTGCGCACATAACTTGTGGCCACCAGCCTGTTCATTTGAACGGATAAGCTGATTTGGCACGCGCGGCCGTGTCCATTCCTTTCCGCTTTGAACATATCGGCATGCGTGTGTGTACTGGAATGACATTAGCTCGCAGTGATATGTTTTCAAATGTGATCGTTTACGATTGCGCAACCCAGCAAACGCACAGCTGCAAGGTGACCAAAACATGCATGCTTACTTCCATGGATATATGCGCAGCTCAATCATTCAGACTCCCACCCTTCAGAAGCCTGTGTGAGTGCACGTGGGTGCAACCATTCTATATAGTATCCAAGAAGCACGTGTCATTGTGCGCTGCTGGTTAATTGTCCACTCCCAGCCAAGTCAAGAAGGTAAATCCGGCTCATTAGCTTTATTTGCTTGAAATTAATGGGATGTATGAATTGTGTCTTTATTTGGGCCTTTTTTGAAGGTACTCGGCAAAGTGTTTCTTGACCCCTTCGAGGATACATATTATTATTGGCAGTGTTATGAAATCATGCGGCGTCTACTCCAAACGGGAGTGGTGGTGTTGGTAAGATGGCAGCTAGGGACAGAGCAGGGCGTTGCATATGCTCTCCTAATTTCTACAGTGGCTTTATCTCTCCATCTATATTTCAGACCATATGCAGAAGATGAAGAGGATTTATTGATGATTGCCGTGTTAAGCAATCAGGCTTTGGTACAGTTTGGTATCGTAGTCAATGTGCTGAATTCACAGACGGTTCCTATTATTGGTATCGTGCTGATTGGATCACAAGCGGCAGTGATATTGTATACATGCAAACTTCTCTACCCAAACATTCAGATATTGTTAAGCCGCGTCATTGCCATTTCCAAAAAGGTCAAACGCAACAATGATGGCGACGACGACACTGACAACAACAAAATCGTCAGTAACATCGACAGCAATTTCAATTCATACACAGTTTGATATGCCGACAGGACACTTACCTGCCGAAATTATTCTTGATATATGTTTTCGATACGTGTCTTGGTGTTACAGTGTGCATGCAGAATTAGTTTGTTCTTCATTTTGTACAAGTTTGTCAAATTTGCAATAGACTATTAATTCCATCTCTGCCTAAGTTGTCACCCAGCGGCAACTTTGCAGTCGCGCGAAAAACTTTCTCATGGGCCCGCGAGGGGGCAAAATCGCGAGTCGACCCCCGATCACTCCCCCCCCCTCCCACTCCGACTTCCCCTTTGAACGCGCGCCACATTCCCCCCTCTCCCCGCACACTCTCCTTCACGCTGGCCTCGCGTGAGCCCGTGCTAGGCAGGGTGGCGTTGCACGAGGGAATTCGCCGGACGCGACAGCTGCTGTTTTCTCTACCTTTTCCATAGGGAAAAAGCTTAGCCAATTTCGAGTTCACGTGGTTGCTACAGTAGTACAGTACTGAGTACTCGCGTCATTTGGCATCTTCATCGCCTCTCACTCGCGGTAGCCGCGCGTTCACTCGCGCCACACACGTGCCCACAAGTTTGGCCAGTCGACTGTCACAAACTCGAAACTGAGACGTCAAGAAAGTAGAACCGACCGATAAGCATTCGTGTGAACTCTCTCGTCTTTGACTTCAATAAACTTTGCCGCTGCATATTGAAGACAGGTATCTAGGGAGAGGGCTATTGTTGTCGGACAGGAATGCCATATAATCCTAGGGAGTTAGTGCAGCGCCCCAAATGGCCACAGACAATTCGCAGAGAAGGTATGCCCACGCACTTAAAGCGACACCCAAAAAAATCAGAAGCCTCGCAGCGTGGAGACTTTGAATCGCCGGCATCAAGAGACACATGTTACTCAAGAATCCCATCGACGGTTTGCGGCGCCCCATATACGGGATCCCCTTGTACTCTCCATCAGGGTGCGTTATCAATGTTGCACGTCGGAGAGCAGCTCGAGCCCGCGCACTCGGGCGCCAGGATCGATCGTCCGGATCGAACGGCTGGACCGGTTCCTTGGCCTTGGTGGCGTCAGCTAGATACCATCCGGTTCCCAGGTTACGCTCCCAACGCCTCAGGCGCCCATCGTCGCTCACTACGATATACGGCCATGCTCCCATAACGCACCTCACATCCGACTCGTGGAGTGTTGGAGGCTCCCACGTGCCGAGGAGCACGCGCTGCCACCGCGCAGAACCATCGTCGTTCAGGACCACCTGGGTCCGATACTCCAGGGTGGTTCCTGGCACACCGGCTGTATGAGGGGTCTTGGGACATGGTTTGGGGGTTGTTTGTGCATGGTTTAGGGGGTGTTGGGGGATGGTTTGGGGTGTAATGGGGGATGGTTTGGTGTGTGTTGTAATGGGGTGTGTTGGGGGATTGTTTGGGAGGGTAATGGAGGGTAATGGAGGGTAATGGAGGGTAATGGGGGATGGTTTGGGGTGTAATGGGGGTAATGGGAATTGGTTTGGGTGTGTCGGGGGATTGTTTGGGGTGTGAGGGGGCAATGGGGGATGGTTTGGGGTAATGAGGGATTGTTTGGGGTGTAAGGGAGGGTAATGAGGATTGGTCTGGGACCGTGTGTTGGGGGATTGTTGTGGGGGGTAATGGGGGTAATGGGGATGGTTTGGGGGTAATGGGGATTGTTTGGGTGTAATAAGGGGGGTAATGGGGATTGGTTGGGGTGTGTTGGGGGATTGTTGGGGGGGTAATTGAGGGTAATGGGGGATGGTTGACCGAGGTGCTCTCCACTTCATCAACCTCCAAGGATGCGTGCCGCCATAGCACACACACCAAAATGGTTGCCTGCTTTAGCACCCAATGCATACTTTGTGCCGCGCGGGGAATGGTCAACTTGTGATTCTCCGAGAAGTCAAAGACAAGACAACAATGGCCCAACGGTAGATTATCCACACACTGTCGATAGTGCCGGTGCTGGTGCAGCGCCATGAAAGTATGGTAGGCATAAGGGCGAAGAAAGGGGCACATTCCAGATCCATCTAGTTCACGAATCGCCCATGTTGCTGGGTGCCCATCCTCTGCGGTGTTGTGCACGAAACTCCCTCGGCATTCGCATCTATTGGACTTCCCCGGTTCGTGCCCAAGTAACAGTTGTTGCAACTTATAAACCAGTTCCCCTACCGGAGTTCTCTTGTGCACAAATTGCAACCGCTTAACCGCTTCTCCATCGTCGTTCACGTACCCGGTTGCTAGGTTTTCATAACATTTCCATTCCACAAGCCGTTGACTCGTGAGTTCCGTTGCACATAGATGCAGATTAGCAAGACCCCCGCAGTCCGGGCACTCCCCATTCAGGCATTCAATGCGATGCGAATTTCCCGGTCGGGGACAAAGTAAACTCTCCGCAAACGTGCTCGTTGAGGTTCCCATCTTCACAATGCCGCAGACCTCTTCGGTTCCCACGATGACCTTCCTTGTCGACTCGGTGCTCCAAGGAATGCGCGGACAGCACTCCTCCTTGCATGCGCAGCCAGAATGCAGAGTCTCCCTTGCCCGATTGAACCCCTCAAGTACCATCCGAAAGTCTTCGTGGTACCTGCACGTGCAAGTTATATTGTCCTGTCTGCGGAGACGCACAACATTCTTGGGTTTGAGACCCTCGAACGTTCGCTGCTTCAGTTCAATATCCGGGAATCTGGCTTGGAATCGCAGAAAGAGAGAGACTTGTGAGGCTTCCAACCAATGCTTGGAAACAAACTGATTTGGCTGGAGCAGCTTTCCAGCAGAATCGCGCGCAAGGACGACGTCCTTTTTGCAAGGACTGACCCTCGTGTTCGCGAGCCAATACTCGCGAACCAAATTCTGCACATGTTCCTTGCTTTCAGAAGTTTTTCGCCTCCCACGTACCAGATCGGGTATTGACTCCTCATCAGGTTGAACGCCCACCGTGGTACCACTCCTTAAGGCGTCGCGCCCTCGTAAAGCACTTTCTACAACACGCCGGTGTACTCCTAGCAGCTCCGCTGAGGAATTCACAGAGAAACCGTGCGTGCGAAAATTCTCACCGCAGATCATTGCGGCTGTGGCCATGCGCATATTCATGTGAATCTTGGAGGTGCTACGCGCTAACCAGGCGAATCCCTCCTTCACATTATCTATCAATAGCATACCAAGCCCGGCCTTTGTGCCGCCAAGTAGACGCAGAACGTCTCGTTGAACCTCCGGGGACTGCTTGGACACGAACTCGCTCAAAGTAGGTGCAATCTTTTCGGGGTGACGCGAAAACAGATTGTTAAGAGGGCCCACCCAGTGCTGCCTATTACCTCTGTTTAAGCGAGCCGAGCTTCCTTCGCCGCTAGCATCAAATCCAACACTTTTTGCGTTTCCCTCATCATCCGTTCCGCCGTCGCGTGCGCTAGCGCTCGTCCATATCCGCGTGACATGCGTAAGCATACCCTCCAGCTCGGCGACTTCCGGGTGGCATTCTGGTGGAGGCGGCCATTTATCCGTAGGAATAGATTCCGCTAAGGTTCCTATCGCAATAAGGTATGGCAGAACTTCGTCAAGCGCCTTACGCGGTGCCATGTTGTTTACTTTCAAAATATTTGAACTTCCCTTAGTTAGGGTGTGAATTTCCCTAAGTTAGGCTGTGCGGGTGCGTCGATCACTCATGAATAATAGTATCATATGGGACATGAGTTCGGGTACGGCCACGATCTATTATTCATGATTGATCGACGCACCCGCACAGAAGCGCATGTGGGTGAAGTGGCCTGATTCGTTTAGGATTCCGGTGCAAGAATTTGTGCGGGTGCGTCGATCAATCATTAAAGAGAAATCTTGGCCGTACCCGAACTCGTGTCCGATATCATATGGGACATGAGTTCGGGTACGGCGACGATTCATTATTTATGATTGATCGACGCACCCGCACAGAATTGCATGTGGATAATGTGGCTGATTCGTTTGGGATTCCGGTGCAAGAATTTGTCGGGTGCGTCGATCAATCATAAATAATGAATCGTCGCCGTACCCGAACTAATGTCCCATATGATATCGGACATTAGTTCGATGCGGCGAAGATTCGTTATTTATGATTGATCGACGCACCCGCACAGAAGTGTATGCGGATGATGTGGCCTGATTCGTTTGGGAGTCCAGTGCAAGAATTTGTGCGGGTGCGTCGATCAATCATAAAAGATAAATCGTGGCCGTACCCGAACTCATGTCCCATATGATATAGGTCTCCTCGAGGTAGGTGTAATCGCGCGGGCTCTTCAGGCGATAGTCATACACGTAGCGCGAGAACCCGGCCGTCGCTGCAGTGGTTGTCGAGGAGGTGTTGGTGCCTGTGGCGTTAACATAGGTCCACGTGGTCTGGGTGCCCCACTGGTAGATAGAAATGGAATCGCTGAGGGAGATGCCCTGCAGGCTGCTATCTGGGGAGGGCCCGTTACGCGTCACTGTGAGGGTGTACGTGGTCGTGTCACCGGACTCTGCGGTCACGGTCAGGGTGAGGGTGTTTGCGCCCACTGACACCGACACAGCTGGGCAGACAATTCCACTTGAGTTGCCGAGCACGGTGGCCGTCGCTCCCGGGCAGAGGATCTTTTGCCGGGATTGGTTGTCATACATGCTGATCGGGGCTGTGGTGTCATTCGAGATGGCCGTGAAGGACACCGTGTAGATCGTGTTGGAAACGCTGAGGGAGTAAGAGGTAACGTTGGAGACGAAGCTGATACTGCCCACATTGGGCACGAGGTTGCCAAGGTAGGAGTTGTTGGAGACGCTTCGTCGGAACGTGTTGATGATATTGAAGCGACGGTAGGTGGGCACCTTGAAGGTGTCCTCCGCGTACTCGCACAGGTTAGCGTCACCCGAGACGCTGCTCGGGCACTGGGTTGCCGTGCCGTAGTTCTCAATCAGGTACGCATTCGGGAATGCCTCAGAGCGAACCTCCGCGCGCACTGTGTTCACCACCCCCGCTGTCAGCGCAATGGCGCTACTCACGGTGGTATTCAAGGTACCGTACATCACATAGGGCGACATATGAGCCCAACCATGAGCGTCGCTTTTTCGTCCTTCATCGTCGCCAAGAGGTTGATGGAGGCGATCGAGTACTCCACCTCCATGGTGAAGATCTTCTCAATTTGGCTCGTGCCGTTGGAGGAGAAGGTGGGCGACATGATACCGGAGTTCGGGTATGTCGAAACCACAGAGTTCAACACCGAAAACGCTAGGAGGTCGACCTCGCGGCTTTCATAGGCCCGCTCCAGCACGATCGTATAGGTCTGTGTGTCTACGAGGTTCTCCGCGGTCACTGTGTACACAATGGTGTACACCCCGGCGTAGGGAAGTTGAATGCGCAGCGTGTCGTCATCCGGCACGGTGATGTTAGTGAGGAGGTATCCAAAGCCCAATGTCGTGCTGGTTTTATTTTCAAAGATGGTGTACGTGCAGCAGGTGTATCCGGTTGCGAGGGAAGCGACGCCGTAGGCATCGAAAACGTAGTGTTGCACAGTCGCGGTCACCTTCAGCGTAGCCCACAGGGATAGAGTCTCGGCAAGAACGTCATAGGTTGTGTACGCGTACCGCATATACGCAGCGTATTCTGTCACCGTGCTACTGAACGTTGGCGTGAGGATTCCTGTGAGTACAAGCACCGTCGGCCGCAGCAACACCAGGTCACCACCTCCAATGCCATTGGCCATTCACATCGTCGAGGGAGAGAAAGAGAGACAGACGGCTGGCACTGGGAGGAGGGAGGGCTCCGATTGAACAATATGGCGACGGCCGGTTCGGGAGGAGGGAGGGCTCCGATTGAACGGTATCATGACAGGCGGCACTGGGAGGAGGGAGGCTCCGATTGAACGGTATCATGACGGTTGGTAATCGGGAGGAGGAGGGCTCCGATTGAACAGTATCATGACGGCGGCAGGAGAGGCGATTGCGGTATCATGACGGTGGCGGAGGAGGGAGGCTCCGATTGAACGGTATCATGACGGTCGGCAGGAGGAGGGGAGGGCTCCGATTGAACGGTATCATGAAGGCACCGGAGAAGGGCTATTGAACGGTATCATGACAGGCTGGCACTGGGAGGAGGGAGGGCTCCGATTGAACGGTATCATGACGGCTGGCACTGGGAGAAGGGAGGGCTCTGATTAATAACTACCGCGTCCGGGGCATGATGGATCTAAACCCAAACCAAAAGGTGTGTACCAGTACAGAGGATGGAGGGCCGGGGCTTACAATTTCATGTCAGCAACTCTCACTGCACTCGAGAGGACCTCAATCCGATGTGGCACAAACCTAGAATTGAATCCACTTATCCTCTGCTGCTCTCTCTACCTTCTCAACAGGCTTCCTACCCTGATTCAACTCCTGTATGCCAACGCACCGATCGTTGTGTCCTCGACGAAGTCGGTATCCAGGTGAGAGAGCGTTGTGTACTCCTCTGCTCGATTTACGACCACGTTGAAGGTGTATGCCGTGATGGAAACATCGTCCTCCGCCGTCAACGAGATCACAAGCGTGTTTGTGGTATCTGTCGTGATATCACTGTCGAAATTGATGGTGGCTGCTTGTGAGCCGCAGCGTAACTCTTGGTTCAGGGTGTTGACAGCTCCCGTGTGCGTGAAATTGAGAGTGGCGTGGTCAAAGAACTCATTGTAGTTTACTGTAGCTGACACGGTGTGCTGCGAATACATCAGCGTCTGCGCTGTGTGCGTGTACGCAGGGGGGGCTATAAAGCGTGTATGCATACGCGGTCGTGCTAAACGCAGGCGACAATGACAAAGTTTGCGTGTATGGCGTCAAAGGGTAAGTGCTCTGCAGTCACCACAACCCAAGCAGCAGGTACTCAGCAAAGGAAGTGACTGAAGATACAGAACCACCACCCCAGCAGAAGAGTCGAAGACTGCAATAGATATGTGCAAGGCAACGTATCGTACCGAGAAGGAAATTCCCCTCAACGTGGAGGAACTGCGTGCCGTCAAGCGCTCAACGATATATGAGTATGTCGTTGTGGAGCTGCCATCCTCAGATGTCAACTTGACTGTGAAGTAGTTGAGACCAACGGATAGAGCTAAAGTCAAACTGTGGCTCCCAACCAGTCGACTCCGGTGAGCACACTCGTCAGGGAACAGGAACAAATAGTAAAGCGGAACGAACAGGAGCATAAGGATGGTATCCAGGAGGACACACACCTTGCTGTTCCACTGCGACCACCGAGGCCCCCTATCTCGTACGTAGTTGACGAATTGGTATCAGTGATGTCGACCGTGGAATAGTCCACGGTCGGGTCAGGTAGAAGTCTGATCTTCTGGACTCCATAACTTACATTGAAACTGTAGCTTGTGTCGGCGGAGGAGAATCCATATATCCGTTCCTCTTCATAGGTTCCGCACCGGTACGTGATGATCTGAATGACGTCGAGATCCTCAAGGGTGGAATCACTTCTCGCAGCACCTCGAGTCACCTGCAGAAAAGGGGGCAGTGAGGCTTAAGTGCATACGCTGACGTGTTCTGAAGTGAGGGTGAGAAAAGAGAGGATGCATCATCGTAGAAAAGCCAGACTCAAGTTTCCCTGACGCCGTCAAGTTTCTATCGAAAATCCATCCTAGATAAGCCTGAGGGGGATGGCGGCGAGACTTTGCCAGAACTCACCTTCACGTTGTACGTCGTTGAGTTATCTTCATCCGTGGCTAGAACGCTGGCGGTATACCCTGCCGTCCCAACTGCTAAACTAACATAGCTACTATAACCGTTGCGCGGCACTGCCGTGTTGCTCACAAACATATTGGAGTGCGACTCTGAGAGGCTGCCGGTAAAGCGAAATTGAGCCACGTTGTACGGAACGGTTGTCAAGTAATTCACCCAATTTCGGTTGAAGCAGTCGTTTGTCAAGGTATCCGAGCATATGTCAGCCAGTAAATGACGGCGTGAGAAGGACACATCTGCAGTCAAAGTATATTCGACGTTGCTGTAGGATCCATCAGGTTGCATGAAGTCGGCAATGAACGAAAGTGATTCAAGCGTGCTAACAGCAGAGATGTTAAATATCGTGCAGAGGGTGAGCTGGTAATCGTAACTGATGAAAATTGGATCTGAAATCGATGTTGGAGTGATTAAAACACCCGCATCGATGAGCACCCCGTAGAAGCTGTACTCGGCGGCGTCTATCAAAGTGTAAACGACACTGTCGTCGACAGCATTATAATTTTGGGCGTTCAATGAGAGACGCGTATGCAGTGATTCCGCAGAGTACGAAACAGCGAAGCCAGGGACTGTGCACTCCACATATGCGCTGGAAGACGCCGTCGCGGCAGTGTACGTCCCTTTCTGCTTTCAACACCCCAGCCCTGACGTGAATCACGGAGGCCAAAAAGAACAAAATCTGAAGCTGAGTACCGATACGCTCAAGCGCGGAAACTAAGCTCGGCCTGTTAAAGGCTACCACAAAATGCAGGATGCGGGCAGCGGGGCTGCATGCAGGAAGTGGTTCTGAACTTCTTGAAGAGCTGACAGCCAAAATGAAGGAACCTGAAAAGTGCTCTAACTCCCACAAAAAAACCTCCAGGCAACAGTAAGTTTCAACCGGCTCAAATTAATCAATAAAAATACGTGGCCGTGCCTTTTTGGTGATTCGGGTTTGTCCCATCCCTACTGTTGGAGTAGCTGATCCATGTTTATGATGGGAACATTGCCCTCCCCTGGAGATATTTTCCTCAAATTTATGTACTAGAGGCAAACGACTCAAAGAGCAACGCGTTGTTCGCGTGGTGACCAGCAGCAGTGCTTGAGTATGTCACTGGCCACGTCAATGAACGTTTCCTGAAAGGCAAGGCGAGGAAACGCAGTGTTTGTAACGCTTTGTCTCCGCTACCAAACAAACAGGCTGCCAAGACGAATGAGGAGGAAGCGGCAATGGGCAGTGGATCGTCTCCATCGATCGTTATTTGCACCTGCATCAAAACGGGCGATTGTTGGCGCCGTGAAAACCGTATGTATGTCTTCCAGGAGCCTCTGCTAACAGCAGAGTCCTATCCGTGACAGAGAAAGCAGGTTAAACAATATTAGAGAGTGGCTGCTGTGCACGCATTCGGCAGCAAATGAGAGACATGTACTGGAATGCTCTGGAATCTCCGGTTCTCTTTCCTTCTCGATGCCAGCGCACCTGTGTGCCACCTGTGTTGGGTCCTGTGGGAGGATTTATCTCTGAGATCTCGATGTCGGTGTGGTAGTGGAAATCTACTCCTGAAGACGAATATGCGACCCCGTCCAGACTTATATGCACCACAGCAGTCGAAAGTGCGGCACCCGCAGGAGAATAACACATCACAACCAAGGAGTCGTCGTCGGAGTCATAGTATACGGTGTGAGCTGTCACGCTCGTCTTGTCGAAAAAGCAGTAGAAATCTCTATGACCTTCAGGAATTCTGCCTTGGGCCTTCAGTGACACCTCGGTAGCCCCAGCGGCAGGGCCTAGCGCAGGCGAAATTGCGATCAGGCAAAAAGAAGCCTGCGTCCCCCAAAATACAGTCAGAACACGAAGGAGTCTAGCGGCTTCAGGAACTCAAACTCCCCTATGTATGGCCAGGTACTAGGCGATGGAACGAGGTTTACCAGTCCCGCTTGAGAGGTCAACTCGCCATAGTAGCTGTAAAATCCGTCTTGGTAGAAGTTGGGGAAGGCGGTGTAGAAGGGGCCAATAGACGTGCTTTCCGTTTGTGACACTTCTGAGGTTTCCGCAGGCGAGCTGTCGTCACCCGGGATGTAGACCACCGAGAACTCTACAAACTTAGTGCCGAAGTCTTTGCCTGAGGAATAAGGACACATACGGAAACCAGTGAAATTGTTGTTGCTGTAACCAAAAAGAACGGAAAGTGATCATGGAAGACAGGCATCTTCCCTGGCAAATAGACGTTTTGGCTTACCATTCAACGCAACTTGGAGCTTTGTCGTCCCCGCATCACTGGAGAGTGCAGGTACAACGCACTGGACGCAATACACGTCATATCTCTTGCTTGCATCAGAGGCCGTACACCTGCGAACATCATGTTGCAGGACAAGAATGACGAGAATAATCCTGACAATCAACGTTCCTTTCAGGCTTGAGCTCGTGTGGCTGCTGAAAGTTACAAACTGACACTGGAAAGGCACTGTTTGGATTAAACAGGCAAGAAGCTCGTGAGTGTTTGGATCACAGCTTCAAGGACACGCATACACATGTGTAGGCATCGGATTTCCAGTGCACCCAGCTGTGGTGAGCACTGTAAACCGCGTGAGAGCCAAAGACAAAGCTCAAAAATTTACTCCCACGTGTTTTTGCAGCTGGAGAGAATCCCGGATAAAAAGCGTGAAATTTCCAGCGAAATGAACTCACTTATATGTTCCTGTGGTATTTCCCACAACGCCATCGAACGCGCACTTCGCCCCCGCAGCAGCTGCCGTCCGATCGAAGGTTGAAGGAAAGTCTTGCAGAACATCACTGTAAACAAAACCCCAAAGTTATCAACGAAAAACGCCCATCCGCGAGGGGGGCGGCGCGATTTCACCGAGATAAAATAGTTATACCGACAGGAACAAACAGATCTGTGGTGTAGCGGGTTCTAAATGAAGCGAGGAGGCAATCCGAAAAGGAACCAAGCGGCGAAAACAAGTTCCTCTCCAAACACAGCCGCAGACTCCCTGCCGGTGCCAATAGGAACGCTGTCGCTGTATGAACATGAGAAATGCAGGCTTGCTTGTACCTGCGAAGGTCGAGTGCTATCTAACGGCATTCAGTGCTTAGGGGTGAAACCAACCTTGTCCCGAGGTTCACTTCCACAATAATGTAGCCCCCCCTCGCGGGCCCAAAAGCAGGAGTCACACTCTTAAGTGTCGGCCGAGAGTGGTAGTAATACCAACTGTACAGCAAGCCCCGTGCGCAGGACTGAGAAAGCCTTTCAGACAGTTGTACTGTGAAGAGATGCCAGGAGCTTGGAGCACGCGGTTAGGCAAGGTTTTCACGCACGTTGGCTCATGCAGCATTTACGGGAATATGCAGCAAGGATACTGCAGTTGCTGCAATTGAGCCAGGATTCCACCCATGCTCTCAACAAAAATCTCGCAGGAAAGGTTTGAGGCAGCGATAGGCCCTTTCCAAATGTGGCGAGCGATACAGGGTTAAGTCGTGCGTGGGGAAGAGCTGGTTGATAAACCCTGCTCGCAGAAAACTTGATTTCTTGACGCAACTTGGTTCGCTGGCGCGAAGCAGCACTTGGGGTAACAGCAACTCCCAAGAATGTTACCTGTATGCTGAATAAGACCATACCCTATTGTCGAAGCTGACTGCCACTTGGACGACAGTGCCTTCGATGCCTTTAGGTGAAAGGCACTCGACAATCGTGTCGGTACCTGCAAGGAGGAAGAGTATTCCAGAAAAACATTTCAATTATATTTAAAAGTTCTTCTGTAATTTCGAAGATGAATGGAGGAGAACACAGTGACAGAGTGGCGAATGTGTGCAGAAAATATGACTTGGCATGCACTTCTGCGTGCAGTAGAATAAAATAAGAAGTTTCTTATCTGCGTTCTGCAAGCGAGTCGCCTTAAGCACACAATTCGCTACAAAGGGCGCCAAACCCTCGGCAGTTATGTGCTCCTTGAGGAGTCACTTGGAAGCGTGACCGATGACATATGTGTCATACCTGTCATACATGTCATACATGTCATGTCATGTCATGTGTTATAATGACATACAGTCGTCGAGTATTGTCAGTACGGTCGACTATGACATGTACAATCATAATATCTGTCATCCGCTCACCACGAGTGACAACTGTCATCGAGAGGCCGTGTACGGCATCTCGATGACGAAGCAAGACAGTTCTTGAAGAACAAACTGTTCTGAGAGGACGCGTCTTCGCTTCAAGCATGAACTGAAGATCATGCGAGTATCAACAGGCTAATTCGACCAGCCGATACTGTTAGTTCACCCAATGCTCTCGGGTTCGCAACCCGATGGTGGTAACGCTTATGAAGCGTGAGAGCATTGAGGTATATGAGGAGCATTGCGCTCAAGCAGACACTTCTGGACACCAGAGACTGCACTCATATATACCCCACCAAATATCATTGCGTGTTGCTACAGTTCAATAGCAGCCGCATAGTCTTTAAGGTTGATATACAACCTTGACACGGACGATGGGGCGTCAGCACGCGAGAAGCAGGTGCCGCGGACGGCCCTCCGCTCTGGTCACGTCGTCGGAGTACACGGTGCTCCTCGAGGAGATTGCGGCCTTGAAGGCCTTGGTGCGTGGTAGCCGTGCGGGCGGGGGACAGCAGCCGCAGCCGCAGCATCGGGGGAAGCAACATCCGAGGGGGTTTCGCATGGGTGCAGG
>LGRX02012564.1:0-25928 GCA_001247695.2 Cymbomonas tetramitiformis
ATCAGTCCGGACAGCCGCGAATATCATACGCACAAATCCGGCCACTTTGGGTTCGAAGCTGAAATTATTCAGCGAATTCGTTAAAATGTTAGGGTTCCCGACAATACGCGTGGGTGTATATGGCTTTCGCAATACGTATCTATTCATGGTGAAACTTTACGCACCACCCGAGCTCATCAGTCCGGACAGCCGCGAATATCATACGCACAAATCCGGCCACTTTGGGTTCGAAGCTGAAATTATTCAGCGAATTCGTTAAAATGTGGGGCGGCTCACATACTCTTAACGGGGTGCGATTCACATTTCCTTCACATTTCCTTCACATGTCATTGCCATGTGCACATTTTTCGGTAACATGTTTTCACCATGTTATTCACATATTTTCCCCATTTTAGTGCATGAATGCGATGTGAAAGTTAATGGCATATTAAGCTGATTTTAACATACGTTAATATGGTTTTCAAATAAATTTAATTTTTGACATGTCAATAACATGTTCCCTTTTTCACTAGTGTGTCGTCGTGTTGAGGTTGACAGGGACCACATACTCCATGGGAAGAATGCCATACTCGTCGATAACATCAGGAGAACTCTGATTGTCCGCGGTGAGGGTGGAGTACACCATCAAATGCAATAAGCATCGTATGAGAGGCTTGTTAATCATGAGGAACCAAGTTGAGACGGCGTTCGAGCCTTTCACGCGCCGATAAAACGGCATAACACCACTCATAAGCCTGTCAATAAATCCCGAAACGATACCCCCACATTAAAGACTTCGCCTGTGGGGAGGGAAGGGGGGTGGGGGGGGCCCCCCCCCACACACCCCGTTACTACGGAATGTTTTTGCGAAGCGTTATCAACATCGGAAACTCCATTAATGCACAATTTCAGTAGCAATCACGGATAGACTCACATATCCCATTAACAAAACAATTGTGCATTAGAGGATAGCCATACTCCAAATATCAAACATATGATAAGATATCCCATGATCAAATAAAATCCGGAATATAAAATAACGATACTCACGATATCAGAGACATGAATATAAAGAAAACAGAACTCACAATATATCCGAGACATGCATAAAGCGTGCATATTTCAAAATCTCAAACCGGAATGCACGGTCTTAAATAACGCAGAGCGAATACAAGTTCACCAGTCACAACATGGTTGGCGACACACCAAGCGGAGACACGAGGGTTATGTGTAGTAGCATGTCCATATGAATACACGCTTTAAAAAGTTAGTACGGTTTTACATCTAGGTGTTTCGAGTGTCCCGTTATAGTTATTCGTAGCTTTCATACTTTCCTACTTTCCTAACTGTTTGCGGCGCCGTCAACTGCCTTCTTCAAGCCGTTTGAAACATCCACCGCCAAGGACCCAAGAATCTTCTGGTGTTCGGCATCGCATGTGGAAGCGAGGTCCGTGCCCACTAAGAGGTATTTGACGTACTCCTTGACGCCGAATTCCCAGAACCCCCAATACAAGGCCGTGTTCGTCGGGTTGTCGACTGCACATCCGGGTTGTAGGAGGCCACACCCCGCAAGGCCAAAGTCGCGGAGAAAACAACCCTAGGCGTGCGATCCGAGTTGGCGACCCCTTGGTGTACCCCACCGACAAGAGCGCAATCGCCCAACTGCACTCGTGCCTTTCCGCCAACATCGGCGGCGAAGGCATCGAGGTATTCCTTGGGGAACATGAGCGGACACTGCTCCAAGAAGTCCCTATCGCAAGCAAGCTTGTCGGGGGTGCTTCCTTCAAGGTTGGATGCGCCCAATCGTTGGCACAACTCATCGACGGCCATGTGCGGGGCGGTACAGATTCGTGTCGGAGAGGCTGGGCCAAGATGACCGATAACCGCCAAGTGATGGGCGGGCGTGTCGAGGGGTGTGTTCAACGGTTGGTCCAGAAGCCATGGTTGCCAACCCGATAGGGTCGAGAGAACGACCTCCTTCTTGCCCCTGGTTCTCTGCTGCACCAAGTCCATGTTGATAAGAAAAGCACAATTCTCAATTAGGTAGTCTCCCTTAACGCGTTGAAGGAGCTGCTCCTTGAGGTTTTCCACGAAGATGTCTAGATGCTTTCGGTCTTCCTCGAGCAGGACGGTATCATAGAATTGGGTTTGCAGCTTCGAGCTTCCGCTTCCCGCAGAAGAGTGGAAAACCTCAAGTTTGCCCCCCGGTCAACGGTACAACCCCCGGTGGCAGTCTTTCCCAGTTCTTTATCGTGTCCAAGGCTTCCGTCCACATGCTCGCGAACCGCTCTCGAAGATGGGCGTCCGTAGCTTCGGGTAAAGCCAAGGTAAAGGGCGCGGCGAAGCCGATGGCGGTTTCGCGGTTGAACTCGTCCAGCTGCTTTGTTTTCGGCCTGCGGCCGGCGCATCGATAGCATCGCAGCTCTTTATGCATGCGCTTCCGGATGCACCTCTCCCCGGGGACATGGCTGGGGTTGTCATCCTTGCATATTACAAGTTGACCCTTCTTGTCCAGCATACCGCAATTGCAACGGTCCGTTGAGGAGTCTTCGGATTCTGTTGAAACCGCGAGAGTGACACACGTGAGGATCCGCCGACATATGTTATCACATACATATTTGAGTGTCGTCTAGGGCGGTGCATGCGGTGAAATGTTATCACATATATATTTGAGTGTCGTCTAGGGCGGTGCATGCGGTGAATTGTTATCACATATATATTTGAGTGTCGTCTAGGGCGGTGCATGCGGTGAATTGTTATCACAGATAAGTTATCACGGGCTAGCTAAACGGTACACATGTAACTTATCTAAGCAGATAAGTAATCACGGGCTAGCTGAACAGTAAACATATTGTTATCACAAGTCTAATTATTTTGCTAGGTATACACCATAATATACATCAGTTCAAACATCTATTGGTATTTATCACGGTATTCATGTTGAGCATATGGAATACAAAAACTCCTCTAAAACCCATAGGTTTCTTTGACTTGAACACTTTGAACCGCTTGGAAGCAATATCACCAGTCAAAACAAGCATCTCTCCATTCCCAACACGGATCTGGTTTACTGCTGGAAATGACACGGTGACTGTCATTATGGTCATCTGTTATATCCGTAATCAGACTCGGTGTCCAGCCGTGACAAACAGTTCACATGCTATTTAGCTCTCCAGTCCGTATCATGTCTCTGCCCTTCTAATAACATAATATCCGAGTATGTAGTCCGTTACGGCGTTCCGACCTGTATTGACCCTCTGTCCGCTTGGTATATTATTACCCGCACAGTATAATATCCAGCAGGTTAATATGGTCCCACTTTACGCTTGCGTCTCGTCTTTGCAGGTTGGTTCGTTTCTTGCGTGGCTTTTGGGTATCGGCGGATTCTTACCGTTCGCGGTATTATTCTTTGCGCTGGGACGTGATCTACATTGGTTCTGCTGGGACGTCAGATTAGCGCCTTGTACGACCAGTTGCTATCTCTGTTGGGCCACGCATCTTTCGCTACCTCTTTCTTTGGGTTTACGTTATCATCTTTGTCGCGCCTCTTATTAGGTCACGGTTCAGAGCAGAATTTCGTGGAGGCCAACCACGATTTAATTTCCGTTTCGCACAAGATCGCTTTTTATGTTTACGTTGGCATTTCAGGCTTTGGAGAGAGCGTTGCAACAGCTATAGGGATGGGTATCTCCCTATGGTTCGTAATTTTTTCGGCTTCGTTTGACGACTCAGCACTGCATCCTACATTGCATTCATTGCGTGATGCCGTTTTTGTTTGTTATTCGCCTTCTCTGATTCGCGCGTTTTAAGTATTTTGGAACGTTTGGTTTTACGTTGCTTGACGTGGTTTTCTCTCTCGCTATTGGAGGAATGGAGGAATTCTGTGACCTATCGGGCAGTTTTCTCCGCTGGGACCTCTAGCGTTGGCATGGTTCTTTTATATTTGACTCGTGAACTTATGGAGTTGTGGTTATCTGGGCATTTGGTCACCTTGTGGGTGGTGCGTTGGCGCTATTGTTTCGTGAATCTACTTCGCCCTTCATCATTATTGGTGGGCTCGAGGCTATGCGGGGAGGTGGCATTTCTCCGTAGGCTGTATCGCTGCGTTTGGGTGGTGCTTGTGCAGAACATTCTTTTCTCGTTGGCGTGTAGCATCGTTGGCAAGAGTGGTATATCTTCGGTCGACGTTCACACTATCTGTTACCATCTAGCTCTCGGTTCGACCACACGACCTCGTTGACATCTTGGAGGTTCCTGTATTTCACACCATCACATGACTATACATCTTTCTGGTCTCTGGCATGTACGACCACTACTTTGATGACTCGCCTATGGCACGGCGGGCACGCGCTGATTTCGTTGGTTTTATCTTTCTTTTGTTCTTTGCTACATTCTTGAATCACAGCTGTTCAATGGCTTTCGCAGTCGGTGGTGCTTGGCCAGCATCACATGCCAGCTTCACAGTGAGGATCCTTTGTTTTCGACGGATACAGTAGTAGATGAATGCTTACGATCTTAGGTTCCGTATTCTGGCATGCCTTAGCCACGAGCTCCGGCTCGTGCATCTTGCATCTCACTTAACTGACTCGCAAAATGACTTATCCCTAACACATTTAGCTAGCCAGGGTGGTGTTTGTCACTCGTGTCTGTCCCACCTCATCTGAGGTGGTGTGCTGGAAATGACACGGTGACTGTCATTATGGTCACCTGTCATATCCGTAATCAGACTCGGTGTCCAGCCGTGACAAACAGTTCACATGCTATTTAGCTCTCCAGTCCGTATGTCTCTGCCCTTCTAATAACATAATATCCGAGTATGTAGTCCGTTACGGCGTTCCGACCTGTATTGACCCTCTGTTCGCTTGGTATATTATTACCCGCACAGTATAATATCCAGCATTTACGGCTCGAAATGATAGTGCAACCTGCAGGGGCTCATCTTGCACGACCCTGCGGGGAATTGTAAAGTCGGCGGCGGCTGTTGAGGCACTCACTGCAGTTGGGGCATCCGTGACCGGTTGTGATCCTTCCACTTCGACCGACTCCTCAAAAACAACTAGAACCACTCGGGTATGATCACAAAAAAAGGGTTCGTTGTTGGAGCCATCGAAGAATGGGAAATGCACTCGGATATTTGCCGTGTTGTGAGCAGCAGGTAGCATTGCGACTTCTACCGCGTCTACCCTAAACGGGGATACGGTGAATTGGACACTGGCTCGCTCATGGGTTCCTTGGCCCCAGAGCATTCTTTGGCCTTGCTCTTCAAGTAATTCACAAGGAAAGAACAATCGGTACTTGGGTACCTACTAGCCAATCGAACACGGCCAACACGAAGACAAAAATTCTGGGAAGACACAGCTGGCAAGAAAGTGTCCAACAACACCGTGGCTCGTTGTGATTAAGAGAAGGTATTGGCTAGCATGGAAGGTGCGCCACCAAAGAATAAGTAGTCGAACTTATCTTTGGGAATTGGATCGGAGATATCTGGCGAAGGTCCATACACAGCGTCGAAGGGCCTAGCATTGTACCTATTGTACGTGGTTTTTTCTAGCAAGCTAGCTATGTCACGTAAAAAAGGGTCATTGAATATTTGGCCATTGGTGGCTACTGCCCGACGCTCCAGTCCTACCACAAGGACCGAAGTAAAAGGGGGCTAGCCGCCACGATTTTTCGATGTAGTTGATGTTTGAGTGCTTAAAGATCATCCTTGGGTGCCCAAATATTTATTAAAAACATGTGCCGGGTGATATACTCGATATGGGTATGCACTTGTGAGGGCTGAAGAGGTGGGGGTAAAATTAATTCAAATTGAATAAAAAGGCCAATCCTACCACAAGGACCGAAATGTTTCTCACGCTAGCTACCTCCACGAAGGTCCTGTGAAAATTCGGAGACCCATGTTGTCAAGTTCGCGAGCTGCTCTTTCTGCAGTGTCTTGTCCAAAAAATGATCGGAGGTCATCTTCGCCCTCAAAATATCGGTTGAAGTTGCCTGGGTATACAAAATCCGAAAATATCACTGTGGTGTGGTTGGAATTTAGTGCTTTTTAACGCTACCCATGCTTAATGTTGATAACGTAGCATGAAATTGCGACATTGTTTAGGCAAGCGGGCAAAGGGGTACTCAGTTTAGGTCCCAATGAGACTACAATCCGGAGGATAGGCACCAGGAGTATCAAGAGGATGGTTAAAAAAATTCCCGCGCGTCCGGTCCTTGTGATAGGACTGAACGAGATTCCAGTCCTTTCACAAGGACTGTCGGGCAATAGCCATTGGCCTTGAACGAGCACACGTTGGCCTCAAACTTCACCCTCTTCTCATCGTGAGGGGGAGGGAAGACAAGGATCATGTGAACTCGAAAGGCAAAGGAGGGTTCATCTACACTCTTGGGCTCAAAGTATGGGCTAGACCAACACTTGGATGCAACTTCTCCATTTAGGGTGGCACGCATCAAAGTGCGTCTATTCTCAAGGAGCTCTTGATACTCAGTTGCGGTCCATGGGCTCAAGTGAGCGTAGGTTGGGTCACGCAAGGAGAAGAACGGTCCCAATAACATGGCGCCAAAAATCTTCGCCCCTTGGCCAAGGTTTGCATCTCCATGAGAGGCTACAAGCACCACAAAATTATCGCCAGTGTTGTGCACGACATATGAACGCAGGATTTTATACAGAGTTCCTTTTTCAAAGTTTTTCTTTTCGTCAATAGTTAGGAGAATTATCGGAATACCTCCTTGCGTGAAAGCATATCTAAAAAGCTCTCGATGCGCTTGCTCTTGTGGTTCAACTTGTCCTGACATTAGAGGCAAGCGCTGCACGACACCATCCCACGCAACACCCGCCACGCACACCAAAGAAACTCAAAATTTCAGCGGCGCTTCCGCACATGATCTTTCGTTGAGCGAAGACGAAACCCTAAAAAGCTAAATGAACACGCGTGGATCTTACGTAAGCCCGCACGTTGTTAGGATGAAGTGCCTCGATCTTGGATCCGCAGGCATATGTATGAGTGCAAACGAGTGCTCCGACCTTGGGTCCGCAAGCATTTCGTTGCAACAAATGAAGTAGCGAGGTTTACTCGGTCAAACATCAAGTCAACGAACGACGAGAGCATACCACGCAATTCAAACACGCACGTACCATAGAGTCTTCGACACTGTCAACTTGAAAATCGTTGTCCATATTTGAAATATCCGAAATAAATATAAGCCAACTACGACGTCAATATATACAAAAAAACCAGTCAATGCCTTTCCTTTAAAAAAACAGTCGCCAGCAGCCAGCAGCCAACAGTTGCCTACAGTTTCGTTGATGGAACAATCGTCAGCGACACTTTTTCGCGATAAGTTCGATTCCTGGGGCGCGGAACGAATCTGGGTCAGTGTAAGTTGATCCGACGTGCAGTATTCGCGAAAGCTACAATTCGCGACCATGAATAAAAAATTCATGGTCATGAATTTAGAATTCATGACCATGAATCTGAAATTCGCGACCATGAATTCCGAGGAACGTTGACCACAGCGGTTGTGACGGGGACGCCAAACTTGTCCGTGTTCATCGTTGAATGACTCGTTCACTCCAGTATGACGCGACGCGCCAGTGTCGGCTTCTGCAGAATCGTGACCGTTTTTGCAATTTATGTCCGTTTTTGCACTCCTCTTTTTTTCGCGTACCTCTGTTTTTAAGACTGCGCCCAGTGGGGGGGCTCCGCCCCCCACACCCCCCATTACTAAAAGAAATTAAAGATCTCGCCCCGTTGGGCCTCCCCCCTAATACGGAATATTTTTAAGTTTTCTCTCATGGGGGCCCGCCCCACACCCCACCATTACTACAAAAGTTTAAGCAGCCTGTCTAGCGTAGGGCGGAGCCCCCCACACACCCCCCCATTAACACGGAATATTTTTAAGCCTTCGCCCAGTCAAGATTTTCACAGCGACGTTCATGACAGTGTCACCAACTTTCGTTCTGGGAGCTTTGCGGACTCGCGTTTCATGTCACACAAAACCTGGCGACCACGCACTGAAACGAAAGTGTGACGACGACGACCACGCCACACGGGAAATCATTTTTGTGTATAATTCCTGCTCACCATACAGGACGTTCATGACAGTGTCACCAACTTTCGTTCTGGGAGCTTTGCGGACTGCGTTTCATGTCACACAAAAACCTGGCGACCACGCACTGAAACGAAAGTGTGACGACGCGACGACGACTACGACGCACGGGAAATTTTTGTGTATAATTCCTGTTCCAGCCCATACAGGCGACGTTCATGACAGTGTCACCAACTTTCGTTCTGGGAGCTTTGCGGACTGCGTCTCATGTCACATAAAAACCTGGCGACCACGCACTGAAACGAAAGTGTGACAACGACGGACGTACACGACGACACATTAAACGCCGCATGGGTCCTCCGCTCCGTCGGAGACGGGAGGGTATAAATGGTGCATGTATGATGGTACAGCGTGACATAAATGGTACATGTTGATGTATGATGGGCATCCCAGCACGGTATAATAAGAACAGTCGTCGAAAAGTCTTATACCTGACTATATTGAGTTCCATTTCTTCTTCCTCCCTGATGTAATAAATCATCGTAACGCCGCTTGGGTGCACGTTGTCTATGCGGAACCCAATCAGACATTATAAATATACAGGCGATGAGTGCCACAGACAAGATGCTAAAAAGTGTGCCGCGATATATACCAGCGCGTATGGATGGCATAAGTATAATAAATAATTTCCAGAGGGTTAACAGTGCCAGTCACGTCTTGTTGGTATAAATATACACATAAACATGAAGACGTTATACTGTAAAGTGAACACTGCTAAGTCCGGAGCTATTCGAGCTTGCAAACGCACAGGATCTGCTACGGTTTGCATAGCAACATTCTAGTTTCCGCCCGGTGAGACGTATATCTGCGCGTGCCTGCATGCAAGGAGTTGTGGTGCAGAATGAGAGCAAAACACGGTCGATGTGAAACAAATACAGATGCGTCAATCTCACAAGCGTCAGCAACGCTCGGACTGATCATACGATTAAAATCTGCGCGGATGAACGCTCGGACAGATCATATAATTAAAATCTGGAGGCGAGGATGAAAAAGTATTACCCTCAAACCCGTAAGACTGAATATCCGAGTCATCATCGACATCTATATCCTTCGTGTATAAATGCTCAAAAATGAAATGATGTAATATATCCACCCTGTTAGTAAATCAGGGGATATTAGTATTTCCCCTCTCCCACCCCCTTCAATAAGGGACCTATTTGCTGCACCCACGTACGGCATACATCTTGTCTAAATGCAATCGATACTCATGAGGAAGGAAATGAGTATAGGGAGAGGAAGAAGATACTAATAAATGTGCAAATGGAACTGAAATACTTTGAACAAATTATGCCAATCATGTAAATTGCAAGCAACAAGCAAGTGGTTATATAAGAGTTGACGGATAACACCATTATGCGTCTACCATACTAAGAAACCTACAGAAATAGTTATGTCTCTTTGCCGGCATTGGTAGTCTTTGGAGCCCAAGACATATTGCCAATGTAGTAATGCAAATGCCCATTGACTCGGTCGATTTCGTAATTAAATACTCGATTATCCATGAACTTGTGGACGGCATAAACAAAGAAGAGGAAAGCAAAGGGATCTCTATGTCTCTAAATGACACACGGAATGCGCGGTGCATACCACCCCGAGAATGAAGTATCACACACTGTCCACAAATAAGGATCGGCAACATTCGTTTGATGTGCACGTTGGAGCAAGCCGGTATACAACGAGTATAGATGGTGTGTCTCATTTGGTGCAAGATAAGGGTCCTTAACACGGTAAGTAACCTGCTGGATGTGACACACCGACAGTTTAATCTGTCACTTGTCACTTCCTAAAGTAGGCTGGGTGACCGTCACCAATAGTCGGGAAACTCCCGCTAGTATTTATGTGTATCTCTCTTTTATCAATCTGACTTTTACCGTTCTGATCCCGAAACCCTTAACTCAGGGTTTATTTCCAGTTATCATAGTTATTCACTCCGAACTATATATCTGACAGGTTGGCCCCACTTACGCTTTATTTAGCCACTGCGACACCGCCGAGATGATTGGCTAAAGCCGGGCGCTTGGGATGGAGTGAGGCGCTCCGCGCGTGAGGGTGCCGGCAGTCGCGGGTATGGCCTAAGTTTTGTGGGTTGATTTACGGCGAGCTGTAGGCCTTTGAGGGAATTTTTTTCTACGGGATTTAACGTTGGATTGGTTTACGCATTCTGGTTGGTCACCACACCGTTTCGTATCGGCCGCCATCTACCACACGACTTCTCGGAATTCCTGCTCTCTCACGGCAACCGTATCGGCGACCCACCACATTTCTTGGCCGCCCAAGACTTCCGCATTTCTTTTTTCACGTCTTTCTTGCCTCACTCCACCCCTGTAGTCGTCTTCATCATGGTCGCTTCTACGAGATCCACAGCTCGCATGGCGAGTCGCCGCCGCACATTAAGCACGATTTTTGATTCCGTTGCTGCCAGGCATGCCAACACACCCGCGACTCCACCAGCGGCACAGCCGCCCGCTAATTCGGCGGGGGCTACATTTTTGGCATCGGTACGCACCTTACAGCGAGAGCATTTCGACATGAAGATCTCCAAGCACGTTCAACGCAAGTTGTTCGAGGGCAAGGTTGGGAGATTTTCCGGTGCGGAGTCCCACGCGGCGGCCCTCTTCACGAGAATGGTCTCTGCGCTGCACACGGCATTCGTCACTGAGGACATCGGGTTCGCTCCGCTCTTCACGCTGGACGACGCGACTTTGGCCATCCGCGTGGAGGCCAACAATTTATTGTTATCTACACTCGAGCTGCTGGTAGACCCCTCCTCGCCGGCAGCGGACTGGATGGACTCGTCCCACGCCAGCTTTCCAGGGGACGGTAAGCGTGTTCTACTCGAGTTCGCTCGTCGGATGATCCCTATTGGTGACCCCTTCCAGGGGCAAGCGGACATGTTGGGCGCCCGCATCTCTGCGGGCGTGGACCCGCATGGCCCGATCGAGGACTTCAACGCCGCGCTCAAGGCTGCGAGAACGAGGGCGACGCTTTTGGACGAAGACGTGAAGTCCCTTTTCATCAAAGCCCTCGACACCACCTTCTACCAGCCGGTGGTGTCCCGTTTGCTTCTTCACGACCAACGGGCCGCCCACGACCTCCTCACTATTCAACAATGGGTACGTGAGTGCTACGGCGAGCACGTGCGGGCGGGCACCGCCACCGCATCCGCACACCGGTACTCCCACGGCACGCACTTCATGGAGAAGGACATCGGTGACTTGGACGCGAAGGGTGAGATCGCGGACTTGCGGACGATGGTCCTCGACTTGAAGCGGCAGTTGGCCGCCTTCCTCGTCACCGCCGAGTCCGAGCCGTCTCCACGGGGATTTACTCCTCGCGCGGACAAGCCGGATCGCCGCATCAAGACCCGATTCGCGGCCTCGCCCCTCCATAAGGGGGGGAATTGGTCTCAATCCGTCTCCAAGAAGGTGGCCTTCCATCGCGACACCGGTGCGACCGTCCCGTACGTACTGCTAAAATCAGGTGTGCGCTAAGGGGAAGGCGCGGCATTGGCATCGGGACTGCCCGAACGGGGGCAGGACCGGGCTCTCGGCCTACGCCTTCGCTGAGGAGGCCGAAAACTCCGTGCTGGCCGCGAGGTTCCAACACGCCATCGACCACGACGACTCCGTGGAGTTCGACGCCCTTTGCATGCTTGCGGGCGGGAAGCCGGAGGTCTTCACCGACCTTTCCGCGTGCTCGTTCTGCGAGGAGGACGGTGAGGCCCTCGTGTCCGCCGTCACCGAGTTCTCTGAGATGGCACGCACGGCTGGGGCTTCGACATTCAACGCCAACACCTTCACTGCCGACTTGCCGGTGGTGTCGGAGCCGCCCGCGCACTCCCCGCCCGCGTCGGTTGAGTCAGAGGAGGAATGGACCGGTCCGCCGAACCCCTTCTGCCCTCCCGTCACCCGCACGTTTGCCGATCTCATTGAGAGCACGGGGATTGCATTGGGGGCGCCCGACGAGCCGGCCCCGAGCGTGAATTTGCTCTCCGCGGTTGAGACACCGGAGCGCGTGATGGGCTACGAGCCCGCGACCTACACCACGAGCGACGATGACGACGAGGATGCCTCGGTGGCGCTGCCGCGGCCACGGTACGGCTGTGGGAGCGGCGTTCCGGGTATCGGGAGGTCTCTTCTCACTTCCTCCTTGGTGTGTGCGCTCTTTGTAATTTGTGCCACCGCCGCACCGCACGCCGTTGCCGGTGTCGGTGGTGCCGATGCGCGCGCATGCACGGCTCCACCGGTCGGTGGTGCTACGTGGACTGCCTCGGCAGTCCCGACTACGGGAACATCAACGACTGCATTGCATCGTAACGATCTTGGCGACGCGGTGGGTGGTGTGAGCACGGTTGCTATTCCGCCACATCGACAGACGCGGTATCGGGAGCTGCGGCAAGGATTCCGCACTCTCCGCAATGTCCCGCGGCTGCCATGGCTATATCGGATCCCGACCCACCAGTTCCGCCGTCGCCGCCTTACCCGCCACCGCCGTACTCGTCCGATGACGAGGAACCGAGCTCTGGTGACCATGCGGCTGTGATCGAGGATTCAGAAATTTCTTCTACGAATGATTTACCACCGGCCCCGGAGGCCGGCAACTACTTCACCCTCACGCTACTCCGGGCCGGACCGCCAGTCCCGCAGACCTCTAGTGGCTGAGATTCGTCACACCGTGCCTGCCTAGAGATTAGCTATTGCTTAGCCTCCTAGATGTGCAGAGGAGCTCTCTGAAATTGAGCTGTGTTTAGGGTTTTAGCAGTTAACAACAATATCTGTCAACCTTGCTGTGACCTGGGACCGCCCTGACCAAGAGTACATGCCCCCAGGTGTGCTACAGTTTCCTCCTGAAGTTAAGTAGGGAGTTTGTTTGCTTCGTTTCACTACTAGCTTCGGTCACCACCCTAGGTGGTGTGCTGGATGTGACACACCGACAGTTTAATCTGTCACTTGTCACTTCCTAAAGTAGGCTGGGTGACCGTCACCAATAGTCGGGAAACTCCCGCTAGTATTTATGTGTATCTCTCTTTTATCAATCTGACTTTCACCGTTCTGATCCCGAAACCCTTAACTCAGGGTTTATTTCCAGTTATCATAGTTATTCACTCCGAACTATATATTTGACATAACCTTCTTCACCGGACATGCCCCCCGATCATAAGGTGAGCAAAATCGAGGCGACTACCTATCAAAATCTTTCGTGATGGTATGGTGTCTCACGATATAGTCAATAAATTGTGAAAACAAAGAAACATTCCGGTTGATGAACGGTCCAAACTCCTCGAAGAATAAATTCACACATGCGGCTACGTCATGAGAAACCCGAAATAAACTAGCTATATGAGGGGGGAAAGAAGGCGGTACGACAGCTGCCACAGAGTGGCAGGCAGCTGAAGGACAAGGCTTGCGGATAATATTACCAAGTAAGGGCTGGCGGCTTGCGCCGCCAAGTTATTACGAAGGGAAGATTGTCTGTGAGGGGCGCGTGTCGCAATGTCAGCATCATAACGTGTGACACTGCGACCGCAACTACGATGCTTCAGGTTGAGTGACACAAGGAGTCACCTACTACTAGATACTACTATAGGGTACCTAATATTGTACTCTACGTGACACTACCTGACTACGAAGTGGTCACTAAAGATGAAGGACTACCCATTTAATGGAAGGGTGCACTACGGTATGCATGCTAGAAAATACGTCTAGGGCACTACCGATTTACGTACAAAAAACACACTCAGCAAATTACCTCTAAGGCACTACCAAGTAAAGTGCTTCTAATGGCTACTGCCCGACAGTCCTTGTGAAAGGACTGGAATTTCGTTCAGTCCTATCACAAGGACCGGACGCGCGGGAATTTTTTTAGCCATCCTCTTGATGCTCCTAGTGCCTATCCTCCGGATTGTAGTCTCATTGGGACCTAAACTGAGTACTCCTTTGCCCGCTTGCCTAAACAATGTCGCAATTTCATGCTACGTTATCAACATTAAGCATGGGTAGCGTTAAAAATCACTAAATTCCAACCACACCACAGTGATGTTTTCGGATTTTGTATACCCAGGCAACTTCAACCGATATTTTGAGTGCGAAGATGACCTCCGATCATTTTTTTGACAAGACACTGCAGAAAGAGCAGCTCGCGAACTTGACAACACAGGTCTCCGAATTTTCACAGGACCTTCGTGGAGGTAGCTAGCGTGAGAAACATTTCGGTCCTTGTGGTAGGACTGGCCTTTTTATTTAATTTGAATTAATTTTACCCCCACCTCTTCAGCCCTCACAAGTGCATACCCATATCGAGTATATCACCCGGCACATGTTTTTAATAAATATTTGAGCACCCAAGGACGATCTTTAAGCACTCAAACATCAACTACATCGAAAAATCGTGGCGGCTAGCCCCCTTTTACTTCGGTCCTTGTGGTAGGACTGGAGCGTCGGGCAGTAGCCACTAAGCACTACCTACGAAAGGGATCGCGACGTGTGATCGTGTAATGTTGAAAATGTTGATTGTCGTTCTTAAAGATAATTTCAGGTCCCTCGAAGATCATCACACGCCATGGGGACGTGGAGAAGGGTCAAAACTGAAAACTGGCCTTGGCAGATCGCGCGAAGTTATTTGGCTGCAAAATGTCGACGATGCCCACACTTAACACGTCGAATTTTCTTGAAATTAATGCCGTTGAGGAACAGCTTTTGAGGGTTAGGCTGTTCAGATTGGTGTCGAGGAATCCGCAACTTCCAGAGGGGTAGAGAGGAGAGAAGGGTCGACGAACGCGATGGGGCTGTAAATCTGGCCAGAAAATCTGCCAAATGGCTGATTAGTAAAGATTGACGTAAAGGTCAAAGTTCTTGAAGTAAAGATGCCCGGTCGACGGGTTGCTACTTCCCAGAAGTCCATTGTCCAACATAAAAATACGGCTGCCTCTAAAAACCTCGAAGGTGGCAAAATCGACAGTCGTTGGCGAATTGGGTTGGCACTACCAATTTTCAGGATCTGAAGTAGGGGGGCGATCAGAAAACAGGCAGAGAGCGGACAGCGCAGCTGGATTCAGCGCGAACTCGGAGTTGATGCTGCGTGAGAAGCCAGGGATGCGGCTGAAATTTGAGTGCCAAAAGTGGGGTCACAACTCCCACTTAAGGCTAAGAAATTCCGGGGACACCAAATCCCGAAATAACTGTGACTACTGAGGTCACCACTCCCCAGAAGTCGTTGTAGGAGGTTGCAGCGGCCGAAAAAGGCAAGAGAACGCGAAAAACCATGCCGGCTGTAAAAATGAAGCTAGGAAACGCGGGAAATCTCAAGATTTTCCGATCAGAAATCTGAAACAAACAGAGGAAGCGTAAGCGAGGCCCATAACCTCATGAGAAACCCGAAATAAACTAGCTATATGAGGGGGGGAAAGAAGGCGGTACTGTACGACAGCTGCCACAGAGTGGCAGGCAGCTGAAGGACACGGCTTGCGGATAATATTACCAAGTAAGGGCTGGCGGCTTGCGCCGCCAAGTTATTACGAAGGGAAGATTGTCTGTGAGGGGCGCGTGTCGCAATGTCATCATCATAACGTGTGACACTGCGACCGCAACTACGATGCTTCAGGTTGAGTGACACAAGGAGTCACCTACTACTAGATACTACTATAGGGTACCTAATATTGTACTCTACGTGACTACGATCCCCTTAGAATTGTCGGAATGAAGCCCCCATGCATCAAGTGGGGCCATGCAATGTGACTTCCCATAAGTGCTCGAAATTCTGTGCACAAAGGATTTATTAGCATTCTTACCAAGTATCGGAGTAACAAGAAAATTGTGCTCTGTGCAATTGTGTCTTGTGCACTTGTGTCTTGTCCCCACCCGACCGCCAGAGTTTCTTCGAGAGCGGCCGCTGCGCTGCACGGCCTGCGACACGCGCGAGGGTCGGCGTTTATACGAGTTTATCACAGAGGCTCGGACTCGAGACTGGGCAAGGGGACAGGGGAGTAACTAACGGTCCAATATAATTATTTACATTCTCGATGATCCTAGGAACGTAGGAAGATGCGTCGGAATTCCATCGGATCGAGTGCTTGCTGACGCTTCCTGCAGTCTTGAGTCTATAAAAGAGCCTTCTTGCCCCAGATCCTTAGGGGTGCCCAACTAAAGTTGAGCCGTCCAATGTTTTTGGATCGGAAGGTCCGAAGATATTTCTGGGGAGCGAGAAAGGAATGCATCGTATTTTGATCTCTGGAATCGTACTTGGACTGTCGGATTCGGAAAATTGCCACTGATCAAAATGAACGGACCAGTTTAAGTTGTGCAGCTCTACAGATCCTTCATTCTTCCTGGACGAACTTGCTCAAGTGCCGGTGTGCCGCTGGTCGTCGAGC
This sequence comes from Cymbomonas tetramitiformis, assembly GCA_001247695.2. NCBI lineage: Eukaryota > Viridiplantae > Chlorophyta > Pyramimonadophyceae > Pyramimonadales > Pyramimonadaceae > Cymbomonas > Cymbomonas tetramitiformis. The sequence goes on from LGRX02012564.1 coordinate 16,457, forward strand.
CTGTTTTCATATGACCCACCCACCCTATCGCTATGCTATCGTATGGCTGAGCATGTCCTCTTGTTGTCGGGCTCCCCATTTTCCCCCTTGGATGCAGGTGTCACGATGTACGAGGGATCTGTGCTGAGCCTCTTGTTCGCTAGCTCTTCACCACACCTCATACTTTGCGATCAGACATGTTGATGTAGAGGATCAGAAACCATTTGTAGATGATTAATATTAACGGTTAGCCACACTAATTTTTGTATGATGCTGTTGAAAGCAAGACGTCCAGCACTTTTAGGGGGCATCCCTTTACGTTTAGGAATGGTGACTGTGACTTTGCACTTTTGTTTCGTGCTCGCTGTCTTCTCGCACTCTCTACCTGAGTTTTCAGGACACGCATCCGAGCAGAACTTTGAGATGAGCAACGCTCTTAAAGGCTACTACGAAGAGCGTTTGCTGCAATCAGGTTTGATGGCTGATGACTTCGATTTGGAAACACCATTTCTTAGTTTGAGTGGAAAACGTTTTCCAAACAGTAGCACTACCAGCCTGTACAGAGCGTTTCAGCGCTTAGATTTGGACCGTTCTGGCTGTATTTCTTTGGCCGAATACCTAGCGAGTGCTGCGAGCGCTGCCGCAGCTGGTGCCAGCTCTTCCAACGAGTCTTTAGACTTTGTAAAACTCTCGGATCGTGAACACCAAAGTGAAAGTCGTGTGCATTCTGAGCGCTTTCACAAGGACGACAAGATCTCCAAGGAAACGGACTCGCAAGAAAACGTGGGGACACCTCGACAGGTGAGACAGGGACTGTCGAAATGACCTCTTGAGCTGGATTGAGTGATAAATATTTAAAAAGGCTCCTCAGCTTCAAAATATTTGTAGCCTGTGAGCTGGAAAACAATATTTCGAAATTCCGGAGAAATCTTCTCATACTGAGACCAGCTGTCGGATTGGATCCCGCAAGGCACATTGAGTTGGATAAAATTTGCCGATAACGTGTTTTGTGGGGTACGCTTGTGGCCGAAGATACAGTTTTTCTCTGATAAAATCGGGCTTCCCGGAGCAGCAAGTCGCCTATCAAAAGATATCAGTATGCCTCACAGTCTACAAGGGGACGGTGCCACAATCACGCGTGCCCTTCTAAACTACGACGACGACGGAGACGGTGAGTGACGACCCAACTTCATATCTGTATTTGTCACCCACGCGTGTGTGCTTACAGTGGTGAGGCAAAAAGTAGGGATGATATGTGCGTCGCTTACCGAGCTATATGTTTCTTGAGGAGCGAGGCTTCTCTGCGCGACGTCCCTCGCCCCTCGTGCAGCGTAAAGTGATTGTCCTTGGGCAAGCACTGTCTTCCGTGCAGCCGCTTAGCTTTAGCCCCTCGCACATTTATCCAACGCAGAAAGGACGCATGGAGGGCTTTAGAAACACAGAGATTAGGAATGAAAACAATGATGGCTAATTTTCAGGGTGTAACAGCATGCCAAAAATTGAAAGGACGCCGGGGATGGTGCACCTATGTTGTAGTAGTCCCGGCCATATGTTCAATATATATATATATATATATGTGTGTGTCAAATCGCTGCCACTTTTTGCTAAAAATGATGCGTTTCGATAACATATTCTCAATTAAAGCTCGCGACATCGGACATGCGAGCTCTACAATTTTAAAAGCCTACAATGTTTTTCAGTGACCCTCGCAACTCGCTCGATTAGATGCGGAATCGTTTTCTGAAAAAATAGGCGATCTACATTAGAGCTGTTAAAACAAAATCGGCACCTTCCCCGGGCGATGTCTGATCATGTTCCAGTTCGACCCATGATGAACCCAAACCCAAACCTGAAGTAGGGTAACTTGGCCGGAAACAACATGTTCTGTCAACAACATATGTACGCTGTCAGCACGCCAAGAAATCTTGCAGCCAATCTCAACCCATCTCATTCCAAGCTCTGCCCCTCTCCGGTTTACGGGCCTAGCTTGGCCGTCAAGCCAGTGTTAATCAAGTGTCACAGTCATGATCTCAGAGGCCTGTTTGCTGATACTCAGGGGGGCCTTTGCAGGTACCGAGGGTCCAGAGGCGGCCAAAGGTTAGAGTCACTTTCACAGAAAAAGGCTGAAAAACTGCAAAATACACTTAGCGTTTGGGCTCATAAAATGTGAACCGCTATAGGTATTCAAGTTCTGAAAAGTGCGTATTTTTTTTCAGCTCAAGGGCCTTTGCAGGTACGGAGGGTCCAGAAACGTCACTTTTCGGCCAAAAACAAGTTAGGGTTTGGGTTTGGGTTCGTAGCATGCGAACCGTCACAGGTATTCACGATCTGAAAATTGCGTATTTTTTTTCAGCTCAATTCCAGTTCGTCGCAAAAACCCGAGAACTCGAATCGAAGAATTGGATCATTGACATCGATCGCAAAACGGTGACGAAAGTGACGCTTTCGTCACCGTTTTGCGATCGATGTCACGACTTCAAAATTTTGGTTTGGGTTTTGGGGATTGTTGCATCAAACTACAATTGAGCTGAAAAAAAATACGCACTTTTCAGAACTTGAATACCTATAGCGGTTCACATTTTATGAGCCCAAACGCTAAGTGTATTTTGCAGTTTTTCAGCCTTTTTCTGTGAAAGTGACTCTAACCTTTGGCCGCCTCTGGACCCTCGGTACCTGCAAAGGCCCTCAATTGTAGTTTGATGCAACAATCCCCAAAACCCGAACCGAAATTTTGAAGTCGTGACATCGATCGCAAAACGGTGACGAAAGCGTCACTTTCGTCATCGTTTTGCGATCGATTCAATGATCCAATTCTTCGATTCGAGTTCTCGGGTGTTTTGCGACGAACTGGAATTGAGCTGAAAAAAAATACTCAATTTTCAGATCGTGAATACCTGTGACGGTTCGCATGCTACGAACCCAAACCCAAACCCTAACTTGTTTTTGGCCGAAAAGTGACGTTTCTGGACCCTCCGTACCTGCAAAGGCCCAGGGTTTCAGATTATGTGCACCGTAGGCTGAGACTGTTTGCTGGTAACTCTCGGGGCTAAGACTGTACTTAAATGTGCACCATCTCAGACTGTTACTCAAGGCACTTCCAGGGGTAACTTATATATGTGCACCGTCTCAGCCTTTTTACAGAAACTCGGGGCTACTAATATTTGCACTATCTCAAACTGTTTACTGACATGCAGGGCTACTGATATGTGCACCATCTCAAACTATATGCAGGCTCTCGGGGCAACTAATATGTGCACCATCTCAGACTGTGTGCTGACGCTCGGGGCTACTGATATGTGCAGCGTCTCAGATTATTTACTGACACTCGGGCTACTTATATGTGCAGTATCGCAGACTGCTTACTGACACTCGGGGCTAGTAATATAAGCACCATCTCAGACTACTGACGCTCTGGATTTAAGCTTTGAACACTCTTGATGGCGCATGCCGCACGGTCCCATTCCAAAGTAAACATCACAGTTTCCGAAGGATTACATCCTATGTCACAGCAAATCACTGACCCGATTTACACCACGCTGCATTCCACAGCCTGCACTTGCTTCACTGAGTCCCATCACCCATATTTGCGCAAGTGCAACCAACCATCAGCACCTAGCTATGCACGCAGCATCGCACCGCGAGCACCGACCGCAGAGCCCATCCTTCGATTGTTGTTACGATACAATGAAGGCCCGACTACCAAATCATCACCACAGCTTGAGATTCATGTGTAGATTTGAGGATGTTGTTTGAAAGCGACACAACTATCTCTGCAGGTCACACAGTTCCATGATAGTTTTGGGGTTGGTGAGGACACTGGGTGCAGACGCTCTATCAGTATGTGACGATTTCCCTGAAGGTTGGGTGGATATCGAGGGGGATGAGTGCATTGCCTATACTTCAACGAATTGGTGCACTGTAGACGGCAAGGAGACCGAAGCACTTGGCGGCACCCTCGAAGACTACGCTGTTGACAACGTGACGGCTGCGCAGGCTTGTTGCGGCTGCGGAGGAGGTGCTGTGCCTTCCACCGATCACATCTTGACCCTTGCAAAAGTAACCATTTCGTGCTGTGAGCAGAAAAGCCCAAATCACAGACCGCCCTTTAACGAAAACATAATGAAAAATACAATGGAGATTGGGCATTTGGGCTTAAGGTACAATGATTGTAACTTGGTTTGTAGGGCCCAACATTTACCCGCGATTGGTGGTTTGTTTGGTGTTCTTGCGCATTATTATGTACTTTGTTCTGACGGCTATTAATATGAGTCGCTTGTACGAGTGCGAATCAGATATAATAAGACTAAGAATATAACAACACTGGATCTAATGAGAGAAACTTACAGACAAGGTCCCATGGGATGGGCGGAGATATTCAGGTGTGCCAGTATTTCGTATGGGCATCTTACTGGGACTGTACTCTCAAGACGGTCGTCGATTGTCATTAAGCAGGTCATCTTCTTTAGCTGGCGTTACCATGGCTATTAACGACATCAACAATGACACCCACGTCCTTCCAGGCTTACAGGTGTTGTTCTCCTTCAAGGACTCCAAGTGTGATGAAACATATGCCAACAATGCTGCACTCGAAGTGCAGGAATGGGGCGCGCAAGTGGTTGTTGGCGCCGGCTGCTCTGGTGCATCCAGAGCTTCCCAGACAGTCCTCGAGCATTACAGCATCCCTCAAATCTCCGGCTCATCCACCAGTGTCAGCTTGTCGAACTCTACTGATTCCACCTCCGGCCAAGACCCATACCCATGGTTCATGCGCACCATCCCATCCGATGACCTCCAAGCTCGTGCCATGGCTGACCTGGTCCACTACTATAACTGGACGCGGGTGGTGACGATCGCCGTGGAGAATGACTATGGTCTCCATGGGATCGAAGCATTCCACGAGGCCGCGGTATCGCTGGGCATCCTTGTGGCGGAGGAAGATAGGCTATCATTTGCCAAAGACACGGTGGACTTCAGCGCGACCGTGCAAGAGCTGCGGGAGTTGCGTGCATACATATTTGTGATGTTTGCGCATTCAGAAGAAGCGGGGCCTCTGATGGAGCAAGCGTATGCTGCAGGTGTGGGCGGTGAGGGGTATGTATGGATCGGAAGTGAGGCGACTGCAGAGTCTGTGACATGGGAGAGTATGTCAGACACGCTGTCAGAGGATGAGAGAAAGGACATCATGAGGGGGTACCTCGGTGTGCGGCCGTACCTCAACACCTCGACGGCAGAGTACAAGGCATTCGCCGAGCGGTGGAGGGCGCAGCCAGCTACATTGGACGAGGAGTCGGGTGAGTGCAGCACCGAGGTGGATGACGCAGGTTCGCCAATATGGATGCGGTACGACTTGGATGGCAACGCCACGACCTATGATGCATGCATTGGCATGGACTACAGCAACATTAATGATACAATATCGTTTTATGCCGCATACTACTACGATGCAGTGTACGTCGTAGGACATGCGCTGCATTCACTGCTGTTGCAGAATGCGCCGAATCGCCACTCACCAGATGAACTCCGAGATGCGATGCTGGCGCAGTCATTTGTTGGGGCAACGGGCCACGTGGCGTTCAACGGGGTGGGAGACCGCAGTACTGGGGTGATATTTGAGGTGGTGAACCACGCCGGGGAGTCGCGGCTGCAGCACGTGGGGACGTGGAGCACGGAGGCCGGCTACCGGGAGTGTGGGATGGAATCCCAGCAGGAGCAGGAATGCCACGCGATCGTATGGTCCTCAGGTGATGAATACCTTGTTTTTATAACGTTGAGCATGCATGTAGTGTTGGCATTGGTTTTTTAGAAGTACGTACTTGCAGTATTGTTTGCTTCCCTTTTCATTCTTTCAGCCATCATCACATTACTTCAATTCCTTCCGCATGCACCACAATAATGGTCGGGGTTGCACTGATTTCGAACATATATATATATATATATATAGTGCACAAAGCCTCGCATCGGATTGGACTGGATTGTTTGCCAAGTGCTTGCAATTATATCGTCACGCTTGCCTCGTAACCAAGTCTACTTATCGGTTTCAATTTTCACACCGGTTATATGAAACCGATTCGATAATTTGCATTCCGTAACCGATTCAATTTAACTGATTTGTGCCTCTTAACATTGGCAATTCGATCGATTTCGAAAGTAATTATCCGAATAATCGGTTCGATTGTGCCCAATTTCGTCATAATCGGTTATCGAATAATGCGTATTAATCGATTAATCGGACAATTGCTTTACCCAATTCAAAACTGATTAGTAGCCTTGCTCGTAACGAACTTCAAGTGATGTGGTCGAGGTTAAGTAGCGGCTAGGGCCGTTGCATCTGTTTTATCTGTTGGAGCTAAAATGCGCTGGCACCACGGCCTTACTTGTGAATGTTGTTGCAGAGGAGCGCGGCCTTGCTCGCCTGTTTGCTCCCACAGCAGGCGAGGAAGACCTGCGGAGTCTTACTTGTGCATCCCACTTAAGCTCAAGGAGCGTGATGTGCACGTGCTCGATTCCCTGGAAGCCGCGAGTCGCTTGCTTGAGGGCGGCCAGCACGCCTCCCCAGGCCAACAGCAAATAAAGCATCGGTGTGCAGCTTGTTCTTCGTTGGACACCTCGTGATTCGTTGTCCAATCTACAGCTTTGCGCTGGCAGGGTCTCCACAACTCCACTCCACTCCACTCCGTCCACTCCATTCCAATCCACTCCACTCCATCCACTCCACTCCACAGGTTGCTCCATGCTTGACTGGTAAGCGTGGCCGACGCCTTCGTTGCCTTCCAGCTGCAATTGCCGGCCCGCATGAAGTATAGTTCATGCGGGCAAACTCTAGCCGCAGGCACCACCAGGTAGGCAGACTGGCAAATAAAGGCGTTGAAGGCATTGCGCCCGCGCGCTGTCAATCATCAGCGTCGCTCTCGATCGGTAAGCTGTGCAGAGCAGCTCCATCTGCCGTCTTGTTGTGAAATTCCATTGCCGCCTCTCCATCACACAAACTCTCCCAGCCAACCACCTACCCACCCACTTCCAGGCCCAGGTACTCAAATACGTGCACGTCGCACACCGGCTCCCACTGGCCCTTTTATCACTTCATCACATTATTCCGCTGCAACCCCAGGCAGTGTAATAAGACTCACTTTATGCGCGCTTCTATCTATAGCTACAACACTTCCTATTTGCCGCCCGCCAGCAACAGAAGGTGAAAATTGCATTACAATGCAATCATTACAATAAGATGTCCCAGCAGGAGTCCAAGCTCAAATGTCCAACAAGTAACATCTCTATTTTAAATCTAAAATGTAAACGAAAACCAACCCTAACTACTGCTCCCACAGAATTCCAAGGATCTTTTGAAACTGGTAAAGAACTTCTACAAAAGTGCAAGGCAAATCACATCCAGTCTCTGTCCAAGACTCCAAGCAAGTTCATTCAGCGCTAAGAATTGCACTGCAGAAAGTCCTCCAATGCTCTGTTGTGCAGCCTGAAAGCCTTAGCTCCCTACGGCGCGGCCATGATCGTGTGCTCCCAAAAGGACTCGGATGTCAGGGTCGACCACGTTGCCGTGATAACTTTTAGGCTGAGCCGGTCTTGCGTTCGAGTGTGCGGAGAATCGCCTTTTCCACTCTTCCAAGCAAAAGCTTCATCGCCTGCGCCCCAACTCCCCAAAGGCCTCCACCGTAAACAGCACTAGCCTATGCCTAGCTGGAGAGACGTCACCATAAAGTGCCACCTTCTGCCGCTCCTCCGCCTCCGCTGTGTGCAGCGGCGCCCACGCACCTGTTCCATGAAGGCCAGGGTGCGTGCGTGGGAACCCAGCCACCACATCAATGATGAGATGCCGCTCCTGCCCGTCGTAGTTGAGCACCGCGATGTCCGGCCTCCACCATGCATGGTGAATAGCTCTAGTGATACATGTGTGTCCTCTTCACAGACACCGGGTCGGACACTTTATTTGCACAACCTCCCCCCTACGGCATACAATAGAGAGGTTCCGCAAGGGGCGGAGAAATAAGCGCGGAGAGTTAAGCGCGACGCCACGTCAGCATCGTGCGACGTCATCACGCTTATTTCTCTGCTTAACTCTCTGCGACGAAAAATGCCCTTTTGGTTTCCGCAGATGTGAAATCGCGGAGAACTAACAAATAAGAAATAATTATAAATTTTTGAATCGGGAATCGAGAACGTCGTCATGAACGACGTCCGGTTCTGTCCTGTGTTGTAGAATGAACAGGTTGAAACGATCCGATCTACCGTAAGATGAATCGAAAATTTAAATCTGCGGCAGTGAGGTACTCAATCGGAAAAGATTCCCTTAGTTCTCCACAGTTCTTATTTCTCCGGAGGGCGGAGAGATAAGAAATCGTTAACAGTGGGGGCGGAGAACTAAGGAGAGAGCTAAGGAGAGAGATAAGAACTGTGGAGAAGTAAGGAACTGTCATCTGTCGACGTGGACGGAATTTATGACCGAAGATTCCCTTATTTGTTATTTGTTAGTTCTCCGACCACTTTGCGGAACCTCTCTAATGCATGATGGCGGTAGGTGAACACATACACCCCGTCCGGCGGCGATTACATGTCAGGTAGTGGTATATAGCCAAAATGGTTGACATCCCCACCACACACGCACTGCCCACTTCCCATTGAGACTCCCGCACCAACGGAAGCGTGCCACCGAGCTGCAAGCAGATAAATAGAGGCGATGGGTGTGAGGTGGAACTCTCCCTCCTCTGGCAAGGCATTTAAATGTCACGTGGCCCTCCTGAGAAAAGGCTCAGGAGTCTCGCCCGGACAATGGAGCGAGTTTGCTGCTTTAAACATACAGAGCCAGTCGAGACCATGTCAACAAATGCTTCGTTACGGAATTTGAAAATTAAGAACAAATCCACTATAGCTAGGTCTGAAAATCTTACCATCGCGTTCTCACTGTAATGTGGGTCCGTCCGCGGTGTCTGTTCAGAGTAACACTTACAGCAGATGTGTCAGGTTTTCCAACTACTCTTGGATGGTTTGACGTGACACTACTGTATGCCACATTCCGTGTCTCAAGGCTCAGCTTGATTAGCCGCAGATTTTGAAAATGCTGAAATTCTGCGGGCTCCTGAAATCCCTGAGCAAAGGTCAACTCAGACGATTGACCTACATTATGTACTGGCAAGTAAGCACTAAGCAGCTACAGCCGTAGTGCGCGGTGCAGTAGTAATTCCGCGGTTGTCGATGCATACGATAATAATGTATATTTCCTTACTACCAAGCTGGATATCCTCTCCATCACCTGATGGAGAAGCCTATACCCCGTGGAAGGCGGTGTGTTGTGGTCACATACGGCCATGGTGGGGCATATGGTCGGTACCCAGAGGTAGATTGGGTCATGTACGTCGTGCATACAACGTGGTAGGTGAGTGGAAGTCGATTTGGTCATCCAAGTGGTGTGAACCAACTGAGCTTCGTGCAGGGGGTTGGTGGGATGGGTGTGAAAATCCGCTACCTCTTGCTTGGGTGCATA
>LGRX02012564.1:26189-67189 GCA_001247695.2 Cymbomonas tetramitiformis
CCCCCAGTGCTCGAAAACGGAGTCTGGGGGGGAGGGGGTGAAAGAACGAATATGGTGCATTTCATACGAATCAGCAATGTCGCTATTTGAAAATTTTCGCCTGCGGCGCATGTCGGATCACTCGTAATACTACGAAAGACCCCACGGTACGCTGCGCGTGTCGTGGGACCCGCCGCCGCGCGTGTTGGGACCCGCCGCGCGTGTTGGGACCCGCCGCGCGTGTTGGCCCCCGCCGCGCGTGTTGGGACCCGCCGCGCGTGTTGGCCCCCGCCGCGCGTGCTGGGACCCGCCGCTGCAGGTTAGCTCTGCCGGGATAGGATCCGACCCCCTCTAAGGCAAACATCAAGGTCTAGTCTAACCCCCATGGCAAAATATCGAGGTCTAGGGGTCCAACTCCCCAGGACCTGAAAAACAGAGTCGGGGGTATTCAATGTGATGTGCTGCCCCCCCCCTCAGGGTCAAAGCGTGGGCAGCCTTGCTACTGTTGCATTTTTTGTGGTGACTTTGATTGGTTGGCCTATCTAGGTTGTCAAAGAGTTATTCAGCATGGATACAATTCGTTGATTGGCACCTTGTTTGCATCACTGCATAGCAGGCACGTATGACTTTGTAGTGTTGTCTGATGAAATCGTGATATGGAGCTTTCAGGTGGCAAACAAATATTAATGACGAGCTATGTACAAGTGGGATTGATGACGGATATTTATCATACGGATGATGAGGGTAACGGGAAGGTAGCATGGTCGGCATCATCTGAAACTATTGAAAGTTTCCTCCTAGCTGTGCGTGAAATCAACCAGAACCTTAGCATGATCCCAGGAGCTCAACTGGTGTTTGCCCTCAAGGACTCCAAGTGTGATGAAACATATGCCAACAGTGCTGCACTCGAATCGCAGGAATGGGGCGCGCAAGTGGTTGTTGGCCCTGGCTGCTCTGCTGCATCCAGAGCTTCCCAGACAGTCCTAGAGCATTACAGCATCCCTCAAATCTCCGGCTCATCCACCAGTACCGCCTTGTCAAGCTCTACTGATTCCACCTCCGGCCAAGACCCATACCCATGGTTCATGCGCACTATCCCGTCTGATGACCTCCAAGCTCGTGCCATGGCTGACCTGGTCCACTACTATAACTGGACGCGGGTGGTGACGATCGCCGTGGAGAATGACTATGGTCTCCACGGGATCGAAGCATTCCACGAGGCCGCGGTATCGCTGGGCATCCTTGTGGCGGAGGAAGATAGGCTATCATTTGCCAAAGACACGGTGGACTTCAGCGCGACCGTGCAAGAGCTGCGTGAGTTGCGTGCATACATATTTGTGATGTTTGTGTATGCAGAAGATGCGGGGCCTCTGATGGAGCAAGCGTATGCTGCAGGTGTGGGCGGTGAGGGGTATGTATGGATCGGAAGTGAGGCGACTGCAGAGTCTGTGACATGGGAGAGTATGTCAGACACGCTGTCAGAGGATGAGAGAAAGGACATCATGAGGGGGTACCTCGGTGTGCGGCCGTACCTCAACACCTCGACGGCAGAGTACAAGGCATTCGCCGAGCGGTGGAGGGCGCAGCCAGCTACATTGGACGAGGAGTCGGGTGAGTGCAGCACCGAGGTGGATGACGCAGGTTCGCCAATATGGATGCGGTATGACTTGGATGGCAACGCCACGACCTATGATGCATGCATTGGCATGGACTACAGCAACATTAATGACACAATATCGTTTTATGCCGCATACTACTACGATGCAGTGTACGTCGTAGGACATGCGTTGCATTCACTGCTGTTGCAGAATGCGTCAAATCGCCACTCACCAGATGAACTCCGAGATGCGATGCTGGCGCAGTCATTTGTTGGGGCAACGGGCCACGTGGCGTTCAACGGGGTGGGAGACCGCAGTACTGGGGTGATATTTGAGGTGGTGAACCACGCCGGGGAGTCGCGGCTGCAGCACGTGGGGACGTGGAGCACGGAGGCCGGCTACCGGGAGTGTGGGATGGAATCCCAGCAGGAGCAGGAATGCCACGCGATCGTATGGTCCTCAGGTGACTCATCTTGCATTGGTAGGGCATTGCTCCTAAGTGCAAATCACACATCACGCCTCGTCTGCTTGCATGCCTCTTTTGTTGTTTCCCGCGATTTCCTGTCCGGGCTTGATAACGTCAACTCTCCTCTTGTCTTGAAAATATGATATAAGCTCGGTGACTGGTGATGTGGTGTTAGCAGGAGAGATTGTGCCGCTGGACGGAACATCGTGCATTGCAGGGGCCGTATTCGACGTTCAATTGTACCAATGCGAGCCGTGCCGTCCTGGGACCTTCCATGACATTGCATCCGACTCATGCCCGCCGTGCAGTATTGGTACTGTGTCAGTGGACCCGGGCGCGACGACTTGCTTGAGCTGTCGAGACCTGCAGGCCACATTCTACCAAGACGAGGAGGGACAAGTCGAGTGCAAGGACTGCCCGGAGGGCGCCGATTGCTCGAGTGGGGTGTCTGCAGTGGGACAGAAGGGGTACTGGCGCGACTCTCCAGAACGCTCTCTGTTCTACGAATGCTTCAACCCAGAAGACGGAACATGCCTTGGTGAGAGCAGCCCCTACGCAGGCCAAGGGTGCCAGGAAGGGCACGAGGGGCCTCTGTGCTCTGTCTGCGGTGCTGACTATGCACGTGGCAGTCGTTATGATCTCCTTGGGAAATGCACGAAGTGTTCAGGCGATGGTGAAAACCTGGCCTACCTCGCATTGATCATCACGGGGGGCATGCTATTTGTGCTTTGCGCCCTGCTGGCGTTCTTGTACTGGCCTTACTTGAAGTACAGCGGAATGATTGACCAGCAGAGGAGTGCTGTTGCTGGATGTGCCAAGCATGTGATCAGGCTAAGTAATAGAGTCCAGGGATTATCTAGTCGCTCCTTCAAAGATTTCGTCATGGCCCTGCGGCCCAGATCCGATTCAAACCCCACCAGCAATCTCGATTCAAAAGAGTCCTGTTGGGACCAAATGTATTCTGCCTGGTACTCTTCGGGAATCGGATCACTGGTTGACGACGTAACGAACATGGCGCCGGATAAGACGCTGGCGTCGCAGTTGTTGGTAAATTTTATCTCATTCGCGCAGGTCGGTGTGCAAGTTGTCGTCTCCTCCCCATTTACTTGCAGGCAAAACTGCTCAGCAGCCTGTAGTCGGATGTGGCATGTAGGGAGCTTGTTGTTTCTTGTTTCAACACCAATCAGCAGGCTAATTGGATGTGGCAGGTAGGTAGATAGCTTGTTGTTGCAACACGAATCAACAGCCCGTGCTAGTCGGGTGTGGCATGTAGAAAGCTTGTTGCTTCTATCAGCGCTAATCAGCAGCCCGTGCTAGTCGGGTGTGGCATGTAGATCGCTTGTTGTTGCAACACTAATCAGCAGCTCGTGCTAGTCGCGTCACTCGCGTGTGGCATGTAGATAGATTGTTGCTTCTATCAGCACTAATCAACAGCCCGTGCTAGTCGCGTGTGGCATGCATGTAGATACATTGTTGCTTCTATATATCAGCACTAATCATCAGCCCGTGCTAGTCGGGTGTGGCGTGTAGATAGATTGTTGCTTCTATCAGCACTTCTAATCGGCAGCCTAGTCAGATGTGGCATGTAGATAGCTTGTTGTTTCAACACGCCGACAAAAAGTGGGCAACGGATGCGATTTGCGCGCTTCGCAGGTGTTTGGCAACTTTGCGCAATTCACTGTCCAGTGGCCGGCAAGCCTCTCAAGGGTCATCGCTGCGGTCAATTTGAGCGCATTTTTCTCATTGGACATCCCAGACATCAACATGACGTGCGGATGGGCGGAGATTGTGCGAAGCGATGCTGGATTTTATCAGAGGTGAGACCAACACTTTTGAGCCACCACTACGTTCCCACGTTAGCAAAAACTCTGCTTAATTCCTTACCCCATGTATGGGCATATTCGTTCGGTCTCGCAATATGGCACACGCGTTTCATCAGTGGAATATGGGCTGCCACCTTTGCTTTAAAATGTGCATCTGTCATCGCGGCTAGAGAGCGTAACCTGGCAGGCCGCGAACTTCTCTTATTTGCATCTCAATCAGGTTTTGGCATAAAGTAAGTGTGTGGCACCGATCGATCACACGTCAGGCGCGTGATAAGGTGTTTAACTGTTTATTCCATGTGGCATACATGCAATAAGGCTCTCGACGCGAATCGCCTTTGTCTGTTCGTTTAGAATTATAGTGGCTACTATCCAAATTGCTAGTCCTCCCACAAGGACCACTTCGCAATGGCCATATTGGTCGCTAGCTTGCCCGTTAAAGCATATTCAAGACTTTTTCATGATAGTTTTTAGCCAATTGAATATTAAAAAATTTAGCCAATTTAAATGGGTTCGTCCCTAGAGTGACTTTAGGGTCATGCTTAGCGGGTGTGATTCGTGGATGCGATTTCACAAAAATCACGAACTAAACCTTGGTCCTCCCACAAGGACCAGGCTATAACTCAAGCTAACTCCCTCCTCGAAGGTCCTTTGAAATTTTGAGCACCCATGTTGTCAAGTTCTCGAGCTGCTCTTTCTGCAATGGCTTGTCGAAACTTTCATCCGAGGTCATCTTGACCCTCAAAATATCGGTTGAAGCAGCACCGGGTGTCAAAAGTGAAAAATGCCTTAAATCTTCCAAAAAGAAATTGCCTTTCGTCCGGTTCGACGATGCATACACGCCAAAGTAGTGCACATTATGGCCATGTAGATGGCTCAAAAATTCAAGTATTGTGTCTATATGCCGACCATATCGAGACGATGGGGTGGAAGTGCCATGCACGCACTCAATCTAGCATCCACGACATCACATCAGAGCCAAAATTAACCCTTAGATTTTCTGGTATTTGACCAAAAATGACAGGGCATGTCGAGTTGGGCGCAAATATATGCCCACCATGAGCGTATGAGGTTATCAATTTGTGTTCTATTGTACACATTATTGTACACAATGCTACGGTGTTGCTGAATCCTTGGACGCATGCTCAGCCTCCATATAATATCAGCAAAATGTTATTGAAGATACGGTATTATTTTGAGTGATTTTTAACATTAGAAAAATTCCGAGTTGAAAATTCCGAGGGATACATGTACAAATGCAATCGCCGTAGATATATGAGGCGGATCCAGGCCAAACCAGGCATCATCTAACTAAGTATAGACCCTGTATAGACCACCTTTCATTGGACGCACCTCCGATTTTGGTTGGCATGCCCAATTAAATTATTTGAAAGTAGGTCCTTGCGGGAGGACCACATTCAAATCTGGTCCTCCCACAAGGACTGTGGGATAGTAGCCAATAGATGCGTCCTCACACAAGACTTGGATTGGTACATAGTATGGCCCTTGCGTTTCATAGGATGCAACAGAAGGTGTGGGGCATTTAGCGGCCCGGCCTTGAGGTGGAGTGGCGCCGCTTATATGATGAGCGAGGGTTGGGTTCTTGGGTCTCACACATTAAGGGCGAGTTGTGGGGCTTGCTTGCGTGGCGGCCTCATCGTGCCACACTCGTGTTTGGTACTTCACGTGCGTCGAATGCCTGGGGACTTATTTGTTGATCTAGATGTGAGTTTTTTACGGAATTAGGGTGCGTGCTGGGATCGGAGCTTGTCGTGAACGGGGATAGCGTCGTAAGGGAAGCGGTTTGTTGGATACATGTGTCCCTGGCGGGTTCTGGCGGTTCAGAAACCAGGCCTTTGCTTCAAGGAGAGGTGTGGGTGTTGAATGCCTTTGGTTTTGGGGGGGTAGCACCTCCGTCAATGCCCGTAGTTACACGTTTGCGTTATCATCCCTACGGGCAATACTTGCTATGCACGTTTTGTGAGCTACAGTGGGGCGTACCAACCGTACACACTTTCTCCACATTTCAGTTTTGACTAAGATGTATGTATGCGACGGTAGCTCTGCTTTGCATTCGGTTCGAGATGGTATATTGTCACGGCTCTGCCCTGCATATATTTCATCTGTCGTCTTGTGTGCAGCTGTAAAGTTCCTGAATGCTTTTCACATCCACTGGGATGATGGTGGGTTGGCTTCATTTTGTGAGTGGGCCTCATGCCGTTCAGTGTGTGCTGAACATGGTGCAAATGAATCGCACGCGAGCATGCTGGCAAAGCTGCCCTCATGCGAGGGGGGAAGCTGGCTGACTTTGGGACGGGGTGCCATGCTTGACCCAACATGTGCGGGCGACGCAGCTATGTGTGGTGGATGGTTTCCGCGGGAATCGTGGCCGCTTCCTTTCGTCTTCTTCACCTCGCAAGTGGTTGGTTCATCAAGCTCGAGAGAAATCTTACGGTATGCACGCAGTATTGTAATTTGCCATCGCGCAGCGTGTGAGGTTTGTGCTCGCCGTATCCGTGTATCGTCGTCGTGGATGCCGCAGCTTCCCCCATTTCCTGAAGGGGAGGTGTTTCTTACCGCCCCTGGAGAACTCGTATATAGGGACCAGGCAGGCCGGTGCTAGGCATATTCACCGATGCTAGCCAACACCGCGGCTGGCCTTCGTTACCAAGGTCCTTGCCGCGGCCATGGCCAGATAGATAGGGTAGAGGGTTTGCTGGATCATCGGTGCCAGCTGCGCCTGTAGGTACTCAACAACCTTGGTCTTTAGCAAATCCACTTCAAAGTTTTGGAGAGTCGGCGAGAGTGGTGGTGTCTTTCATTAGCTCGCCTCCAGTGTCCAGGGAGTTCAGATCCAGAGTTCGATTTTGCTGCAGGAATCCAACATCTCCACTTCCAAAATACTCGCGTTAGGATTTGGAGGAAAGCTCGGTGTGCTGCTAGCAGGGCGCCGCATAGATGTCTCGCTGATACAACACCGTGTGTAGTGCTTTTTCTGGAATGGAAAATAACAGAGTTGATTCCATGTCTGCTCGGTCTCCACTTGTCAGAGTGCCGGCTACGCTCGGATGGATCGAAACCGACACTGCCACAGTCTGTGTCTCAAGGCTTAGCAGCTCGATCCGTGGCGATCTTTCAAATAAGTCGGAGCCTGCCGGGCTCCAATATCGCACTTTTGGGGAACGATTGCTCTTTTTGTGGACAGCGACGTGCCTCCGACGCGGATGTAGCCTTTCAGCTTACCTATCTGCGAAGTGAATAGAACAATGAGTGAAGCAAACATGAAGATGGACATTCCACTCGAAGGGAGCTTGAAAGGGTGGACAAGGGCACTTGGAGGCAGATGTTCCGCATGTTGAATCGTAAAGGAATCATCCTCGTCATTTTCGTGCTTTATCCCGTCTTCAGCGAGAAGTTCTTGATGGTGTTCCGGTGCAGGTGACCCATCTGAAGCTTGCGCCCTTTGTATCGATGGACGGCAGTGTTTGTGTGACTGTGTCGTCTGTAATGAACACCACATGTCAACACACTGCACGTAATAGGCACATAACACACGGAGACAAGGCAAAAGGAGGAATATAAACAGAGGCTTCTTTTGGTAAGGGGTGTGTGACTGGATTTTTTAGATTACCCTCTCCTCAAATTGATATAATCTTTCACGTCAAGGTACGCCCTCATTGACCTTGACTCTGTGGGAGCTGATGACATCCGAGTGTTCGATGACTACGCCCGTGCATATTGTGAGGAAGGCTCGGGCCCCTTTTGGGGGCCACGTTCCTAGATCACGGATCTCATGATTCCAATAGCATACTCGGGCTCACCCCTGAAGCTCCGTGCCGGCATGCCGCGCTGTCAGAACACTGTAGAGGTTCTCTTCTCGCGGACGCTGTGATTGCATATGGTGAAGCCAAGTCGCTCGTCGTTGGCGTGATGATCTAGACGATATCCGCGCATCGCACTAGGCCTAGTACAGTAGTTTTCCGCTATTGGGCACGTTGCAATTTCGCGACCCTGCGCGTATTCTCCATCCCAACCATGTGTCTCATCATTAGGGCAGATGGCCGGGCTGCCTCGATTGGCTGCCTCGCACCCCTCGTAGGGAATGTCTCGACGATCTAGAGGCCATCAACTTTAGCGCGAGTAGGGGGAGGGCCCGGTCAGTGGGCATTTCGGTGCTCGCCTTGGGAGCTCAATGCGATTCAGTCTGCATGCATGATGCTAGTCAACGCAGCACGATCATGCGCTCCGATGGCACTGCCTTCTGGCACCTGGGGCCCAGCACAATTGCCCGGGAATGGGTATATCGGCTTGTACTGCGGCTCCTGGCCTGAGATCATGGCTGAATATGCACTCGAAACCACTCGACTCTCCTCGGCTTTCCAAGGGAAGATAGTCCATAGCTAGCCCGGGTCCTCATCAGGCCTTGGTGTGCTGCGTGCTGAGGGCCACGGCGTGATTGTGTGCGCCATCCGCAGAAGCATTTATGGAGTCAGCTATCTGATGAATGATTACAGCGTGGAGTGCTACACCTCAGAACATATCCAGCTTCTCCTGTTGGGCTCAGTGTTGGGCTTTGCTGGCTTCATCCTCGGTGTTCCATTATTCTACTTCTACACAATGGCGTTGTTTGAAATCCCGACAATTGTAAGAGAAAAGCAGCGGGATGCGCAGATCTCGAACCTGCTGCTCTACTTCGTAGCGCAGCCTCTACTGGAGTCCACCGAGAGGAGCCGAGCATGCAAGAACTTGGATCCATCTTTGATCAACAATGTGTACATTCATTTCATGGGCGAGGGCAGTGCTGCCGCATACACGGAGCGATCCGATGTGATACACGAGCATTTTGGAGCAGAGACGAGCTCCCATAAGGAACAAGGCTTTAAAGTTGATGGGGATCCACTCTCGCTTGGGGGAGTTACCCATGACGCGTCCGCGGAACAAAGCAAGGATGCGCGAGTCCGTGATGAAGCAGAGGGGACCAGCAGGGAGATGGAATTGATGGGAAATGAAATTGGTGCTGAAAAGCTGCTCGTCGGCGATGGTGAATGTGGGCTCGTGGTCTCATATGATGCCGCCAATGACAACAAATCCAATAAGGACGAGCTGCCCACTGCCGCCATGCTTGACAAGACAGCGCAAGGGGACACGTCAAATTCCGATGGGGGCGCTGCTTTAGCCAGGAAACTGGATATGTTGATAAGCTATAGCAAGGACTCTCCAGATCTACAAGAACTTCAGTGCTTCAAGCCGCAGTGGACCATGCATGATGGTGCCGAGGCTGCGGAGCTTCTGCTGTTGCACAAGCAGGAGAGAGAGGCGTTGATTCACATTGGATTCTTGTTTGGATCTTACCAACCCGCATACTGTGAGTAGAACCGTCCCCTTTACATGCTCTACTTGATCAGGCCGTTTGCTTTTTATGACTTGCCTGCGATTTCATGGCTGGCCCCCATGTGACGTCATGGCCTGCCTAAAGCATACGTGAAACATGATATTTTCATCGTTGTGACAGGGTACTTCGAAATCCTAGAAATGCTTCGGAAGCTCATCCACGTGGCTATCCCAGTTCTCGTGCATGATCTTGGGTACCAAGTGATGTGGACCACGCTGGTATGTTTTGCATATGTGGCGTGCCTTCATACACTCCGACCAAACGCAACTAAGTTAGTCCTCTGGGTGAGACTCAGCTTTGCCTATATTGTACTCATGTATACGTTATATCTATGGATGGTGATGGCTGGACTTGTCGACGAGGGAAAGGAAGCTGCAGTTACACTTTTTTTGATGGTGACAACCTTCACATCATGTCTGATTCTGCTGCTAATGTTTGGTTTTGCTTGCGTTCACGAATTGCTCAACATTCAAGCGCAAGGGCCATCCTCGAACATGCATAAGCAGAGCAGGAAAAACGTGGCCTACGTGCTAAGAAAAGGTCTCACACCCATATAAAGTGCATGACTGCAATTTCCCAATATCTGGGGTGCATACTTTCAATATGATGGCAGCGTGTTGGTCAAATCCATGTCACTGCGTTGACTGAACCCACGCCACCCCGATAGGTATAAGCGAAGGTCGCTTCATATTCAGATTTTAGCATATTATTTGTGATGAGCCCAAGCATCGCCGCGCGATTGACACAATAGCCGGGGACCTTTTGTATATCACGCCAGGTATGTATGTGACGGGTTATTTGTCATGTGCATAATGTAAATCGTGGTCCATGTTTACTATCGGATGCCTCTGTAGATGTGTAGTGCATGCCAGTGCTTTGTAGTAAGTAGGCAGGATGTATTTCGGAAATAAGTATTTTTTCGGGTGCGCTTCAGTATACATTGGCATATGCCGACGCACAACGAACGTGCTTTGCATGAATATGAGGGTGTTTACATCAATCTCAGCACGGAGACGATACAACTCTGGGTATACTATTTCTTATACTTATTATCCGGTATCGCAACTGATTTATGTCATCAATGGGTTCACTATCGTGAATTGGTTTTATTTTTCCCGGAGCAAAATAATTCGATTCATTTCAGGAACATGGGGACTTTCGGGGTAAATGTGACTTGTTTCCGAAACAAGTAATTTGGGATGCTTTTCCTAGGAACATTGCTTCTTTTCACCATAGCAAATTTGACTTGTTTCCGAAACAGGGGGCTGGGGTAATCCTATTGCAGGAAAAACAGACTTTGTGGGAAGCGGGGGGGAGGGGGGTTGTTACATCGAAATCGTCGGTTAGCTGTCGTCCCCAACCAGAGTACAAATCTCGCCCAACGCACGGTGCTCCGTCTACGTGCAATTACAAGTGGGTGGATTTTTACCGTGGTATGATCGAAGTCAGTCACCATGCCCCAAAATATGATCAGAATTCAAATCCCCCCCGGGAAATGTCATCATTTCGATTTGTTCCCGGAATAAGTCATTCTTGCTCCGGAGAGAAGCAGCTTTTCGACTTGTTTCCAGAACAAGACACGCTTCGCAAAAAACAACTTTTTAACTTGTTGCCGGACGATGCAAAATTTGCTCCGGGAAAATCAATGTTTCTTAGAAAAGTACCTAAAGCTACGTGTTCCGGAAACTAGTCACATAATTTGCTCCTGGAATAACATTTCCCCATCGTGAATTGCCAAATGCAGCCTTGTATGCCCCGTTCGCGCCGAGAAAAGCGTCGTGAATTAAGCCGCGCGCCGTGTCTACTATCGGATGCCTCTGTGGTTGGTACACAGGCCGGTAAGTGCGTCGTGGTAAGACAGGGTTGATGTTTCATACTTGACTCGCGTCATAGTTTACTGTGGCGAATGAAACCCTTCGCAGCATCGCACGTCTTGAACCTTTTACACACGCACAACGGTCGAATCGAGGGGACTCTCGACGCGATTTCCTCATTGAAAACACCCAACTCTATTTTATTGTGAAAATGTGGCAGTTCCTCTCGAGCATATACATGAAATGTCGCCGAAATAATAGAACCGAAATTGGGTCTCCCTGGTCCCTGCTGCGCTGCTGTCTGCTCATGATACATTTGTCTTTTTTTCGTGGAATCGGAAAAGTAAAGAAGTTCCGCTCAGCACGCGACAACATTCGCCATCGTAATATATCGGGGTCCACACGAGCATGTCTCGTCGTACCAGCGCACTAATTTTGCAAAATATGCCACTTCAGTTTATGCGTTATCATTTTTACTTTTATAACGAGTCCGTTCCCTCAATGTACTAAGTATACACCCTATCCGTTTGTCCCATGTAGCACCGACCATGCGATTAGCAGGTTCAGATCGTATAGTTCCTACGGTTCGGAGTATTTCGGATACGACATTTCTTCATTCGCCATGACATTTAAGCTGATTGGTCGACTTCGGAGTCCGAAGGCTGTGACATATGCGTGATCTTATTGCAAAACGATGGTCTCTGAGCTAAGTTAGCAACATAAAGTTTGTGAAGATTTATTTCATACATTCGTCCGTGCTTGTTCGACATGTAGCTTTATGAGCGTTTCATTGTGCGTGGTATATGGATATGTCCCAGACCGATCGTGGTATGCGGATTTAAAACCTGCAATAGTAGTTGCGCTATAGTATATCATTCTTTACGAAACGAATATCTAAATACTAAGTAAGAATATATGTGATAATATTCTGTGGCAAAAATATTACTTAGATTATCATACAATCTTAGAGATCTTTACTTCACTGGGCGGGGCCACGCTGCGGGAGAGCAAGCGCCCCGCCTTGAGTTAACACGGCATATTTAACAAATCAGATCTACCATAAAATGTTGCAGTGCAATTGATCACGGACGCGATAGACGCGAGAGGTGAATCTGCGAAAGGCAAACCGAAGTTTTTCTACCATGCCACGCTACCGTATCATACCATAGGTCGGTTTAATCCGCCGACTTTGACATTTTATCTTTTTCGCGGAAACGCACGATTAAGTGCATATATTACTACATTTTCAGCGAACGGTTCAGATAAATAACTGAATTTCTCCCGACTAATGTATCACGTAATGTATCCAAGTTGCGAATTGTATTGATGTGCCACATCGGCTATAGTGTTGGCCATTCGACCTTTCAAGCCTCTTATGGCCAGTAATAACCGCGAAAAGAAATTGTTTAAGGGAAGCGTTATGTGAGGGGGTCTCGATCTTAACACATCACATTTTTATAAGCGAAGCTGACCGTGAAATATGCCTCGATCTAACTTTCAGTTTTGTATTTCAGTGCCATGTCTGCAGCCACGTTGGGCATTTCTGGCTCGCGAACCGATTGCCATGCATTCTTCCACTGCTCTCCCAGAAATGTCGCGGAATTCTCCCGGATTTCTCGTGACATCGGTCGGTCATATTGTGCAATATAATTCTGACCAGACCGCGTAACCCAAAAGTGGTCATAGAATGCTTGTGAAAGGAGAGGGTACCCGATTCCGATTTATCCACTTCTAAATATATCGGTCCGGTATATTATCCTAGATCGTTATGGTACGTCCGTCCACCGCGCTGACGTGGGCCCACCACGCACCCCCTTAGGAGCACGAAAGCGTGGGCAGCCAATGGAAGAACATCGAAGACAAAAGGTAAGCTCGCTCGAGACTCAACCTACCGTATATTGGAAGCAATGAGCATCAAGCAACCGAGTTGGAAATCGCAAAATTTGCAATGAAACAATACAACTTCGTTGCCAGATTCAATATGACGTGCAGGGAAATCCAAAGCTTGCAAAAGTCCCAGGCCACGTACAGAAGCTTGCAGGCTACGAGGCGAGTGGACACACCGGACTCGGGCTCACACGGCCCCTCCCCCCCTCGGCGCCTGGGGCACACTATCCTCGTATGGACGCATTATACCCACCGCGTTGACAATAAGGAATATATTTCCAGTTCCCTCTATAAGGATGACTGTGAACCCTCAGACGCATCACCTCGTGCTCTTCACTTGACGTGGCATATGTGTCACCCGCCGGGCGTTCACTCTCTGAGAAATAAAACTCCTAGTGCATTAAACTATTCTCGAAAACTATCGACCCCGACCAAAAACGTCGATGAAGTTGTAACATCAAACTCCCAACCTACCATTATATCAATAATCCGGATTAACTTGTTTTCAATAAACCCCAAGGCTATGGTAACCTCTAATGCACGATACTTATCCATTGTGCACGTCGTGAAAAATGTTTATCAGAAAGATGTACTTCCGGAACACGCGGTTGCACTATAACTCAGTGTGAACATTATGCGACCATTCTCATTGCCATGGGTTTGTTCCAAGCATAACACTTATCAGGTGAACCTGGATGTATGTCATGTACCCTTCCTTGCAACATGTATTTGTATGTACTACAATGCTGATTGGTCAATGAAGATATTAGTAGACGTTATCAACATAGGGTAAATAGCCAATCACACCTAGGCATACATATTGACTGTGGATTCTTTGTGTTTTGTTCATATATCTTGCCTTCACAAGCCATTTCATCTTTTGTTATGGATTCCACATATTTGTTCGATGCTTGCATGCAAGCCTTCAGGGTGAACTCCATATATGCATGTGCATTCTGACAATCCATTCCAAGCTCATCGGCATCTTCTTTCGGCTCAATACGGGTAGGCACCTGCAGCTGAAAATTCCAAAAACAATTTCCAATGCTACGTGCGTGCTGCTGCAGGGCGTGTGGGGGTACATATGTACACGCAAGACGTCACACAAAATGTGGCGGATTGAAAAATTAGTGCTGGTTGGGGGTGGTCGTGACTCTTGGACAGCTCGCAATGTCACTTGTGCCAAAAAAATTAAGCTTTCTTCTTGAAAATGAGATCGCGGTGATTATCCCATAATCGGTATCCTGGTGCATATCCGTTTTGTTCCAAGAGCATTGAGATGCCTGACTGGTCGGGTGAGTTCGTTGGGCACTCCACCTGAACGCACCCCACAAGATCAATCCTGAGCTCATATACCAGGCAGCATGATCAACTGTGAGGTCAGATAACAGGTGGCGTATAACAGGCCGTGTGATCCAGACAATCCCTCTTCAGGCACTTGATTGAAACCTTAGTCGCAACTATAATTCCAAGAATCGTGTGACTGGCCGAGGTCTAAATCAATGCCGCATGATGATTGGCAGCTACAAAGTTGAGGTGATGGCAGATTCAATGCGACTCCATGCATCTCTTCGCTGCGCCTAAGTCATCTTCGCTGCGCCTCAGTCATCATCATTTTCGCTGCGACTCAGTCATCTTCGCTGCGACACGGTCATCTTCGCTGCGACTCGGTCATCTTCGCTGCCGACCCAGTATCATCTTGCTGCGACTCAATCATCTTGTTGCGCCTCAATCATCTTAGGTGCGACTCAGTCATCTTCGCTGCGACTCAATCATCTTATTGCGACTCAGTCATGTTAGCTGCCTCGGTCATCTTGGCTGCGCTCAGTCATCACCGCTGCGGCACAAATTAAATCTTAGCTGCGACTCAGTCATCTCAGCACCGACTCAATCATCTTGGCTGCGCCTCAGTCATCTTCGCTGCGACTCGGTCATCTTCACTGCGCCTCAGTCATCTTATGCGCCTCAGTCATCTTAGCTGCGCCACAGTCATCTTCGCTGCGCCTCAGTCATCTTGACTGGCACCTCAGTCATCTTCGCTGCGCCTCGGTCATCTTCGCTCACGACTCAGTCATCTTCGCTGCGGCTCGGTCATCTTCGCTGCGACTCAGTCATCTTCGCTGCGACTCAATCATCTTCGCTGCGACTCAATCATCTTCGCTGCGCCTCAGTCATCTTCGCTGCGACTCAGTCATCTTCGCTGCGACTCAATCATCTTCGCTGCGACTCAGTCATCTTCGCTGCGACTCAATCATCTTCGCTGCGCCTCAGTCATCTTCGCTGTGGGGAATGCAACCAGCTTATGGCATCGCATGGCAGGGATCCTCACCTCGATGATGTCAATGTTGACCGCTGCAAAGTCAATCGAGCGCAGCACTTGGAACTCATGCCCTTCCACCGCAATCGTCAACAAATCAACCTGATTGAGGGCGTTCTGTGCCAGAAGCTTCTTCATGGTATAGCATTCAACCCTGGCATCATAGCAAACGTCTTCCAACTCAGGACAATACTGCAGGGGAAAGCAGCGCAGCATGATCACCTTGCCCCTATTCCGCGCTCCCTCTGCTGACACCTCCGAAGTGGCGGAAAGGCCCAAGGAAGCGATGGCAGCAACACGGGATTGCTGGTGGGAACCCACGTGATCGTTTCTTTGGTGAAGCCCTCGTGCGCCACAGCGTTGTTGATCATCTGATGGTGCTCCGAGGAGAAGGTTTCGCTGAGATTTTGCCCCCAAACCCACCTCGGCCTTCATCAGTGCACACCGCCCACATTCACTGGTCATGCAGCATCATATGTCATGCTTTCTTCCTCGTGAGGGCCCTCAATCACAAGACGCCACCCAAGAAACAGAGACGCACGCCCCCCAGTGCAGTGCGCATGCGGGGCAGCGGGTCTCACGGGAATCCACTCCAGCCGGTCCATTTTCGATCTTTGGACACGTCAGTCATGCCCTTAGGACCGTCGGATGTGCATACTGCACCCATCACCTGCAATGCACCCCCTCACTAGTGTCAATTTAAGCGCGGTATGCCTCATCATCACTTTGTAGGCGCTGGGCGCTCGTGGCCGCGGTCACATGTGCCCTCGCCAGATCGCCACAGCCGGGCGCTCGTGGCCGCAGTCAAATGTGCCCACACCAGATCGCCGCGGCCGGGCGCTCGTGGCCGCGGTCACATGCGCCCTCGCCAGATCGCCACGGCCGGGCGCACGTGGCCGCGGTCACATGTGCCCTCGCCAGATCGCCGGGGCCGGGCGCACGTGGCCGCGGTCCCATGCGCCCACGCTAGATTAGACAATTATTATTTGAAAAATAATCATTTGGGTTATTGTAGAAGCAATGCGCGCGAACTTTAAGTCTAGGGTCGCCAGGCCCGTCTGCCAGAGCGATGCCACACCGTGTCTGTGGCATCGGGACGGGGGGAGTCATCGATCACTGGATCGATGACACGTGACACGTCTGGAGGCTTGACACGAGAAGTTAGTTGTTAACAGCTTTCTCAGGGAGTGTCAAGTAGTGTTTCGGAATCTCAGCCTCAGGAGCAACGCTCCATCACTGTTCTTCCTTTCTTTTCCCACCCACTGTAGGAATTCTAGAGTTTCGTTTTCACAAAAGCGAGCGTAAACTTTCATTCTCAAAAGATATACCAGTTCGCAGCACGAAATGCCACGAACATTACTAGTTCACAGCACGAAACGCCACGAACATTAGCGCGCCATCATTACTGATTGGGCGGTCTATGTGAAAGTTCACTAATTAGAGCTGGCGTGTCACTGTCGAGTTCATAACGACTGCAGTGACACGCCTGCGATGGTCCGATGAACTATCCGGCCCAGTGTCATAAACTGGGCCGCGATCTATCACATACTGAGTGTTATCGATGGTCATCATGTGATCCAACGGTCACGATTAGTTTAGCAGATCTACAGATCTAGATCTAAGGGTTTCACAGGGTTTCTTTAGGGTTCCTTCAGGGTTTGAGCACCCTGACTGCCACACAATGTCTAGACAGTCATGCTTTACACCAAACTGATCAGCAGTCACTTGCAGATTCCAATACCCCTTCTAAAGGGTGACTGTCTAGCTATCCTACTGCCAGTTCTTGGGAATGGCGCCCCTTCAGTTAGCAATACCCAGTTCTTGGGATGGTGCCCCTCCAACTCCAGTTTATGGGGATGGTGCCCCTCCAGCTCCAGTTTATGGGGATGGTGCCCCTTCAATCTTCATTTGATCATCACGGGATAGGTTGTCAAGATATCCACTCGTAGTCCAAGATAAAGCTCAGGATGTCTAGATAGTCCAAGCTGACAAGCCTCGGGATCATCATCCTTATGCGAGTCGGAGCCCGAGTCCAGATCGGGGATGGAGTCATCAAAGTTGTCATCAAAGTTGTCACCAAAGTGGTTACCATCATCATCCTCGGTGAACACCTTCATAGAGTCGAAGATGTGCTTGGTGGCGCCACAATCCAGAACAGCGCTCTTGTCTATAGTGGAGCGGAGCGCAACCCGCAGGTCAGGATCCACCACCCCTCCGGCCACCTTAGCACAGCGAGCAGTAGCATCAGTAGGCACCGCCAACACTCTCTCCAGCACTGAATAGTCGTTGGAGAGGGTGAGTCCAGAGGATGGAGGGTCCACCAAGTCAGATTTACCAGAGTCACCCCCAAAGACCAGATGCACCGGAGTCACGGTGTCCTCCAGGCCAGAAATAAATTGTGGTAGGTCGTCAGAGAAGCTGGCAACCATACTGTCCTCTACCAGCTCAGAGATTGCAAATAGAGCCTCGCCAGTATCATCCACACCAGGGTGCTGCTCACGACGGTCCTCCACGATTCCAGCACCCGTCTCCATTGCTGCTGCAGAAGTCGCGATGACGTTGTCGTAGTGGTCACATACCGCGTCGTTCAGCTTCTGGAACGACGGCAGCTCGTCCCCAGAGAACATAGTGCGAATATGCACATACGCCGGGTTCAAGGAGTTCAGTACCATAGCCACAAACACTGCCTCCAGGCTGGCAACATGAAATTTCTCACCGTTCGGCAGGAATTTGCTCGTGCACGCATATTCCTCCACTCTGTCGAGAACCTGCCTCGCATTCAGAAAGCCCGGCAGTGGGGGAGCGAGCGTCGCAAACCTCTTCGTGTCATCAAGCAGAGTCTTGACCTGCCCCACAAAGTACGCAGAACCCGTGCTCCGACGCATTTTATTTAGCTGCCGCCAGGCTAAGACACCGTCCGCCTCAGCGCTGTACGTTTGAACAACCGCGTTCGCCGTCTTGGAAGTCACGGCCGATAGAAAGTCGTGAAACAACTGATTCGCTGCCACCGAGAACTGCTCGTCCTTCTTGATGTCCTCCAAGTCGCGCGCGTCCGATAAGAGCAACGCCAGTGCCCGATGACGCAAACACGGCACAATTTTACCCCGGAACTCCAGCCACTTGCTGTCATTTTCTGCGTCCTGACCAGAATAAAGTTGGTCAGACTTGAACCCCTTCAACATATCCGTCAGAAGAGGCAAAGGTACGCCCACGGTACCACTCGCAACGCGAGACTTAACACTGGAACCAGACATACCGGATTCC
Source organism: Cymbomonas tetramitiformis (assembly GCA_001247695.2). Lineage (NCBI taxonomy): Eukaryota > Viridiplantae > Chlorophyta > Pyramimonadophyceae > Pyramimonadales > Pyramimonadaceae > Cymbomonas > Cymbomonas tetramitiformis. The sequence continues at coordinate 44,730 of LGRX02012564.1, forward strand.
GCGGCCTCAGGAGACGCAATAGCATTTCCTGTCCCCGCATTCTGATTCGCAGCCAACTGGGGCACTGCTTGTGCCAGGACTTGAACCATTTTCATAAGCTCATTTAAACGCGCGCCTTGCTGCGAAAATAGCTGTTGCTGCCTCTCATCGATAAGAGTAGTCAGCGCTGCAGAGTCCTCCCCTACTGAAAGTCCATCAGGCTTCCTTTCCTCCGAAAGTTCGCCATAAGTAGGTTCCACACCCAGACCTGGCGGGGACCTCTCTACAACTTTGGCCTTGTCTTGTCTCTTACTCATTTCCGAATACGCGCAGCAAAATTTTGCGTGATACGACCGTAGGTTAACACTTACACTGTAAGTGGGCCCATAACCTGTAGGATTTCGAGAGTTTCGGTTACACAAAAGCGAGCGTAAACTTTCATTCTCAAAAGATATACCAGTTCGCAGCACGAAATGCCACGAACATTACTAGTTCACAGCACGAAACGCCACGAACATTAGCGCGCCATCATTACTGATTGGGCGGTCTATGTGAAAGTTCACTAATTAGAGCTGGCGTGTCACTGTCGAGTTCATAACGACTGCAGTGACACGCCTGCGATGGTCCGATGAACTATCCGGCCCAGTGTCATAAACTGGGCCGCGATCTATCACATACTGAGTGTTATCGATGGTCATCATGTGATCCAACGGTCACGATTAGTTTAGCAGATCTACAGATCTAGATCTAAGGGTTTCACAGGGTTTCTTTAGGGTTCCTTCAGGGTTTGAGCACCCTGACTGCCACACAATGTCTAGACAGTCATGCTTTACACCAAACTGATCAGCAGTCACTTGCAGATTCCAATACCCACCCACACCTGCAAGGGATGATGCATTGGGGTTGTTGTTTGGTGGCAGGTGGCGGCAGTGTCTCTGAAGAGTAGCACCGTGGAAGCTTCTGAGCCAGAGGACCTAGTTCGAGCGCGTATGCTGAGAGCGCTGCTAGAGACCCGCTGCTAGAGACCCGCTGCTAGAGACCCGCTGCCAGAGAGCAGCAGAGGTGACAGAGAGCAGAGGTGAGCAGAGGTGACAGAGCAGCAGAGGTGACAGAGCAGCTTGCTAGAACTAGCTTAGAAGCTTCGTGCACGAGACTCTTAGAGACCTGCTCCACCTGACGGAGAGGGAGACAGACATTCATGCCACATGCTGAGAGACCGAACAAGCCAGACGGTGGCAATTAATATATTGAAATATATGAATCTGCCAAGACCTCTGCTTGCTTGTTGTGTCCGGTGCTCTCTGCGGGGGAGGGGGAGAGTGCATGCTTCGTACAATAACGCCGCGGCCGGGCGCTCATGGCCGCGGTCACATGTGCCCACGCCAGATCGCCGCGGCCGGGCGCTCGTGGCCGCAGTCCCATGTGCCCTCGCCAGATCGCCGGGGCCGGGCGCTCGTGGCCGCGGTCACGTGTGCCCTCGCCAGATCGCCGCGGCCGGGCGCTCGTGGCCGCGATCACATGCGCCCTCGCCAGATCGCCGGGGCCGGGCGCTCGTGGCCGAGGTCCCATGTGCCCACACCAGATCGCCGGGGCCGGGCGCTCGTGGCCGCGGTCCCATGTGCCCTCGCCAGATCGCCGCGGCCGGGCGCTCGTGGCCGCAGTCCCATGTGCCCTCGCCAGATCGCCGGGGCCGGGCGCTCGTGGCCGCGGTCACGTGTGCCCTCGCCAGATCGCCGCGGCCGGGCGCTCGTGGCCGCGATCACATGCGCCCTCGCCAGATCGCCGGGGCCGGGCGCTCGTGGCCGAGGTCCCATGTGCCCACACCAGATCGCCGGGGCCGGGCGCTCGTGGCCGCGGTCCCATGTGCCCACGCCAGCTCGCCGCGGCCGGGCGCTCGTGGCCGCGGTGCCATGTGCCCTTGCCAGATCGCCGGGGCCGGGCGCTCGTGGCCGCGGTCACGTGTGCCCTCGCCAGATCGCCGCGGCCGGGCGCACGTGGCCGCGGTCCCTGGGAGCACTGCTCCGCGCCGCCGCACAGTCCGCGATGCGGTGAGCAGGCCGGCCCTGGCAAAACTGCATGGCGCCCTCCCTGCACTGCTTGGTGATGCTGATGACCCCGGTAGAGGGGATGCGGCAAGGCGGAGGCGCACGGCGGTGGACTTTGAGCGCTGCGTCCTGAGCTTCTCGAACTCGTAGGGAGTAGGCTCCACAGTGATACCAGTCCAGCACAGGTGCTGCTCGTAGAAGTGGCTGCACTCCCCTCACCCCAGCCTTGAGACAAGCTGGGCTCGCATGTGTCATAAGCGCTACACCAGCAGCAGGCAGTAGATTCCAGCATGGACGACAGCCTGGCCTTAAAGGATTCATTGTTCCCGAGCGCGTTATGCACATGCGTGCGTGGCGCACTGCCAGCCTGGAAACAGGGCCTCCGCGTGCGTGGCGCACTGCCAGCCTGGAAACAGGGCCTCCGCGTGCGTGGCGCACTGACAGCCTGGAAACAGGGCCTCCGCGTGCGTGGCGCACTGCCAGCCTGGAAACAGGGCCTCCGCGAAAGCAGCCAGCGCAGGGCAGCTGGGAGCTCTTCCAGCACAGCGCTGCACGTCCCTGGACCAGGGTGACCAGGCTCGAGGCACTGGTGTCACACCGCAGGTCATGCGAGATGCTGAGGGCAAGGTGGTCCCGTCACCCCAGTGGATGACAGAAGCCGGGGAGCGATCCCAGGGCGCCGCTGCGATAAGTTGCCACAGACAACCGGGACAGGCGGACTGAGCCTGAGCGGGGCTGCTGCGAGCTCTTCCAGCGCTGCACTGCACGTTCCCCACGCATAGGACCCATTGGTCTGTCGCACACTTGTCCTTTCCTGCGGCTCAGGATGGAGCGGCGGAGGTTTGACTGGACTCCCAAGACTTTCTCACAGCACTGCGCGCTTTGCCCCTGGGCAACCCCTGAGAAAGGGTAAAAGCTGCTTTTCCTGTGGGCTGTGGGCAAAAGAGATTTCCGCGCCACGGGAGGGGGCATCAAGCGGAGAGGCTTAAAGGAGGGTGGAGAGCTCACGTCTTTGACTGGAACACGCCGTCACCCTGCCATTCACGCGCCGCAGCTCCACAAAATTAGGCAGAGAAGGGGCACCCGTCGCAAGCTTGTGGAGCACGCGGCTGTTGGCACAAAAAGCACGAGCACCAGGTAAGGCAGCTACCGACAGCTCACAGAACTCGGCCCCACGTGGTGCAGCCAAAGCGATCAGGGCACCCACCGCTCCCACGTCGACGAACACGCCGTGTGTCCGATCTTTGAATACGCCACTGGAATACAGATCCGGCGTGCTGCCAAAGAAGGGCTCCAAAGCGGTGGCGCACTCCGCGGAGCCTCGGATCGCCTTCGGCACGACCCTGTCGTACTTCGGGGCGTAGATGGGCTCCGAGCTTGCAATACGCGGCCGCATGCTTTCCCCAGCCTGCGTGTAAGCGTGGCGGAGCGAAAATCAGGACGGTGCATCAGAATCGGTCGCGCCAACGTTGCCTGGGGTAAGGGCGCATAGAACCCTAAGGCACTGAAAGCCGCGTGAGCTGCACGTGCGATTCGCCAGAAGAAACCAAACGTGTACGGTCAGGGACTCCTTGCTTGGGCCGTCGCTTGAGCCCAAAGGTTAATCCACCTCGCTCAACTCCCGGCTCCGGAGAAAGTCGACGCCCAACGAATATACGTAGATATGACAGGGCGAAGCCTGACGGTAATGTTGTGGGGCGCGTGGAGCTGGGAAGCGTGTAGCTTCCGGATCACCTTAGGCTTCTCTAGCTCTTTAAGAAGCTGCACGGCGTTGGAAAGCGAGTCCTTGATCTTCGACAGGTCCGCAACTTGGGTCTTGAGTTGCGTTACCTGACCATGTGCTCAGAGCTATTAGCAACCAAAGATCGCATAGGGCTTCGCGGTTCACAGGAGGGAGAACTGTGCATGTCACAAAGTGGACGAACGTTCCGCCGGCTCCCGAAAGGCCTCTTCGCAATTCAAGGCCATTAAAGCTTGCGCGCAAATAGTCGAAAAGGCTGAGGTCGTCAACTGCATGGTTACAGCGGCGAGCGAGCTGGACTGGAAAGTAGGCATGGAAGTAGGCATGGGCAACGGGCATGGGCCAGATCTGCCCAGGAGGGTGACCCCGAGCGATTGTGCTGTAACCCTATGGCTTTGTAAGCCTTGGTGGCGAATTCAGAGCTGCCAGACTTTACCGCTAAAAGTACATCTGAAATTTTGGACCGGGACGAACGTAAACCTTCTCTGTTCGAAACCGTTTTGAACGCTAGAGTAGGCTCTAGAGCAAATCTAAGCTTAGAGTTTACCACTGAACAGCGGCGGTCAACGAACAAACAAGCGGATCCTTTGGGGGAAAATCTTTGTGACAAAACTTCGAGTCGGTCGGTATGTGTCACCGAATATCGCGCCCCTCGCACAGGTGGTGGACAATGGGCACACTCGTGAATATCCCTACAGCATAACATGCACGTCTGCGGCAGGAGAGGGAACGAAGTTACACAACTGTGCGTTCTTCGACAAGTTAGATCCACTGGGGCGCTTCATTGCGATCTCCAATCACAACTGTCGAAGCTGGCGAGCGGAGACAAGCTCGGGCGCAAGATTGCAGTTTTGCAGACTATGGAGGAGACACCTACAAGCTGGAAGCGCGGCAGGCGGCGTCGACAGTAGAAGATTTCGGACCTGGTCTCAACTATCTTTACAGCCCAGATGTATAGAGCCACACCGCTATTCAGATCAAGTTGCAAGAGTTGCATGTTTCTAGGAACTTTTCCGTATTTAACAGGATCATACCTGTTCTCGCTCCGCATGAAAGGCACGTTCAAGGGCGACATAGCGTTCCACAAGACGGGAATGAAGGAAGTAATATGAGACTCCGGGAATTGCCAGCACCTACGTGTGCAGGAAAACGTCGTGTCGCCCCTTGCAGAATAGTTTAAAAAAATGAAAAAGAAAACATCATCCTTCCCCCTAACGAATCAATCTCCCATGTGTTCATATACTTCTACGACAGCATAGAAAACGGCAAGGGGCCCCGAGGTACACATTGCATCGTCCATGCACACTCGTAAACACTACTTACGCAAGCAGAAGAATACATTAAGTAACATAGTCTTACCACCAATACGAAGATCCATATGCATGAACTCGGTACTGCAGAAACGTCGCGAGATTTACTCCGTTGACGAGGTGCACCGCCGAGTAAGTCTTTTCGCCTGTGTCCAGTACCACTATACATTTTTCAAACGTGAAGCTGTATGTCGTCTGGAATTTACTTGTCGGATAATCTCAAGATCGTGTTGGCTTCTCAACTCCGTAATCCTCGCAGAACATCAAGAATGTTCGAGATGGATTAAAACATTTTCAGGAACTCGGGGCTAGTTTACAGAGGCCTTAGAAATGCAATTTCGAGTTACAAAAAGAAGAGCAACAACGCACGACAGTTCCCGATCGGATGTGAGTCTGATCATCTGATCACTGACTGATGAATGTCTGAACGCAATGAATGGTGAAAGCCAAGAAGTATCTATAGAACGGTTTTGCCATTCCGATTCGGTGAAACATCTACTGTAACATGAAACATCAAACATGTCAAAATCAAAATGAAAATCAATGAACCTCAACCTGTGACCCTCGCCTGTATTTCCGTAATAATTATTACTGAATTATGATATTTATTTGCCAAATATCGTTCGTGACACACCAATTTGAATTTCATATTTGTGGTATCGACGGTCCACAGCCTCTCGGTCTGGTGCACAGCGACCCTCGCCTGAGACAGCCGAGCGGAATGAGGGAGACAAACGAAGCCGATATGTTTTCGGACGTCCGGTTGCGGTCAGTTGCGGTTGCTGCGGTTGAAACCTCCGCGTCCGGCGGATAAGATTTTATTAGACCTGAGACTTGCTCTTTCCAGAATTTTAGAAGAAAAAAGCAGACTCACACTTCGAAATAGTGTAATAGTTGAGAGTACAATTATTCTCTTATTGTTATTCTCAATTTGGCAGGAAGGACCTCAGTTTTACCATAACTTCAGAATTCGCCAAAAGTCCTCGCCAGGTTCCTTGTCTCAGAACTCTCGCAATACCATCGTAGGATACGATGGTATTTAGGTGGAGACGCAAACAAACATCTTTATCATTTGACAGTGCCTTTTCGGTCTGAAGAGTACTGTTTCATGTAACCCGTTGCCGCCTTCGTTCACTTTCAGCTCGTCGTCACAAGGCACCAAACACGTTTACCACCTGTCTATTTCAGTTCGCCACTTGGAGCCGAACCGGAATGTCTCTCGGTGGTCCGAAATCCGTGAGAAATACGGGCACGCTCGTAACTAGCAGGCATCAGGGTGCAAGAGCAAGTGTAAGCTCGTTACTGGCACCTGCGTTTGTTACCTCGGAAGCTTGCCGACTGTGCAGTGGCGACGGCGAGATAGAACCCTTAACATGCCCGTGTGCTTGCGATGGAAAGCGCAAATACGTCCACGTCCGCTGTTTGGTGAAAAACACAAGTAACTTAGGTAGCGAAGGATATTTGCAGTGTTCGACATGCAAGCAACACTATATCGGCGAAACAGCGATAAAGCTCGCGCAACTGAATCTGGAGAAGGTTCAGGCGGGAGCGGGTACAAAAGGGAAAAAGAGCAATCGCATGCTGGAAATTGCGAAGGCAACCAACAGTCTTGCAGGAATCTACAAGCAACAGGGGAAATATCAGGTGCGCCTTTGCGTTGCGTCTCTTCGAGTCCGTATCTGACCGTCACTGCGAACTCCAGAGGGACACTTTGAGAAGTGCAGACATCTTGAGATATTGGTTTTTACATCCTACCTTTTGTTGACGTTACTCGCGTCTTTCGGTGCACTGCCTCACTCACAGTGTTTTGGTACCGGACAAGGGTACATAGCGTGAGAAAAATATTGCTCTGTGAGCAGAATCTTGGAACATTGCCGTCCTGGCAACTCTGGACTTACACTTTGCAAGCCTCCTATTTAATTGCTACGAACTGATGATGGTTGAATTGATTGCTCATGGACAGGAGGCCGAGCCACTTTATCGCAAGGCGCTCAGCGTCCACGATAGCCTCTACATGGGGCCCAGCGGACACCCGCAAGTCGCGCAGGACCTCAACAACCTGGCAGCCGTCTTGAAGAACCTCGGTCATCGAAACTTTCCGGAAGCTGAAGGTCTTTTGAAACGTGCTATCCACATTCGAAAAGAGCATCTCGGTCCGGGACATGTTGATGTAGCAACGACCATCCACAACTTAGCGCAACTCCAGCACAGTATGGGGGATAATCGGGAGGCCTTAACCATGGCAGAAGAAGCTTTTGCTATAAGAATCAAAGCGTTGGGGGAGGAGCACAAGGCTACGATGGTTACCAGAGTGCTTGTAGCTCGCCTCAAATCAGTCATAGATAGTACGTAGAAGTTGTTAGGTTTTATTTGATTGGCTTACCTGCAACTGGTACAAGGAGCCATGTGTGTCTCCCCTGTTGTTTAGATAGTTGCAATGATGCCTTCAGATATTTTATTTGCAGTTTTGTGCATGTGATTTAGGGAAGGACCTCGCTTAATTCGTGGTTTACACTCCCAGCCTCTTCAACATAGGCTGACTTGCACTGTCACACAACGTTGATGATTGAATTGAGTCTCGCCTACTTGTTTATTGTGCTCAACATTTGTCTTCCATTGACAGCTTTGTTTGTTTCAACCAAACGTATCGGCACACAACCTGTACCGAGACTAGTGCTCTTTGGGGTTACCCTAGTCAACTTTCGAGGCAACAGTTGACAGGTTGAGTGGATCTTGTGGATCCATGGTGAAGATAGTAGAATGCTATGATGCAAAGATGTATACATAAACTGTGCGCGTCTACGCCTCCGGAACGATGCAAGCTGCCATATGAATTGCACGTGAATTGCGTCTGAATTCCAAGACCTTAACGGCCGACCAAAGGGGTGAATGAATCACACGCAGGGACATATTCTGCCGAAAATCGGTTGGGTGCACGTGCATACCAAACCTTGGCCGCTGAATATGTGAATAAAAAAAGCAACATAAAAGGTGTACCTGAGAAAATAACCGGTGTTTCCGACGTTTTGAGTCTCCTCGCCCGGGCGTCGTTGCCCGATTGTCCTGCACGAGACGGTGCTCTCGCGCAGGATCGGACGGGGTTCCGCAATGCAGAGTGTTCCTCCGTGTACGTTTAGCGAAATCCCAGGGGAACTGCTCGAGGGAGTTATGGTACATGCTGATGTGGATAGCAATATTTATTATTTGGGCTCCAATATATACACACCCAACTATAAGCAGTTACAACAGTTGGGTTGAACATGAAGCGTACACGACGAAGGAAAATATAGCAGCAATCGCTCTCTTCTATTCATATCATCCGGATGCATTCGCGTCGTATAGTAGGAGTCACTCGGCACGATCGCGTATGCCTTGTGACGTTCTCAGATTGGCAAACATTGCCCTAAGCTGAAAACCGGGAATCGGTTCGGACGATGAAGCGGACATCTTAAGCGGCTACTTTACGGTGCATATGGTGCTTCGGGAGGACGGAACCCCGCCGCCAAATCGGAGCGTTGTGCAAGGGGCCACGGATATGGCAGTGAGGGAGAACGCCATCAAGAGCAAGTTCGGCACAAGGGTGGACAAATCGAAGGCAACTATTCAGGACGTATGGTATCGGTTCCAAGTTTGCATATCGATATATATTTCGATATTCAAAATTGTAGACCGATAAAAGGCGATATCAAAACGTATCGGTACTTCCAATTTATATCCGACTTTAGTTAGATAAACCGGTATATCTCGGGGTGGACAGCACACAACAGAATATTTAGGTTGACTTGTCATATATGGTTCGATAATGCATACGAAGATAGAGGTATATAGGCGGAACGAACCTATAACCCGAACCGTGAAACAGAATAATAGGTCTTTGATTTTGATTGTGTTTGGCATGTAAATAGTTGGGGGAGCTTTACGCCTTTAGACCCCAGGAGCGATATAGGTGGGGAAAAGGCTTATATGTGTCGCTTTTGGGGCATTTTTTGAAGGTGGAAGGGGGGCTTTGGCGCCGACCAAAGGTGGGGAGGGGGCTAGATATAACACTTAAACAGAATACGGTGATAGGCTTTAGGCCAGCAGGCTTTAGGCTTTTCCCCAAATCCCTAATCTATTTACATGCCAGATTTTCACCCTATCGGCGATCGGATCACGGATGGCGTCGGTCCTACTGCGATTGCCTATTCAAAAGCGTATGTATGGTTTAGGCGGGTGTACGCCTTATTACAATATATTGTACCCTTATCACCACAATTATGTGAGTGATGCCTTGCGGCGATATATAGCCCAAACTCAGTTGACCCAAGTTGACTTTGAGTAAATTTGGAAGTCCGAACGCCTCATATAACGGTCGATGCTCTGATTCGCCTTATCTTGAGCGAAAACACATGGCACCCATGACAGTCGGTAAATGACCATCTAGGAATCGGTTCTTCATGCCAAAAACGATTGTTTGTTCGCGCGAAAAATGGAACCGGACAGTGCGGCGGTCTCCGCACGCGGAGCGGTCCGACGTGGCAAGTGGAGGCGGCGGGCATCCAAATATTTGTTTTCAAGTGTTTCAAAAAACATTTTCTGGTCTGGACGTTCGCCCACGACCTAGCAGCACCCTGTAAGAACGCGTATAAGGTGGACTAACGCGCAGGTATGAGCTATTTGCGTACTGCCCAGCTGTGTGAAACTAGGAGAAATCTAAGAATTGGAAACATAGAGTGGTCAAATGTTTTGCTGAGATTGTAGGTTACCCCTTTTAAAAAACTTTTGGTGTTCACGAATTTTAAGTTCGGGCTTGAGTTAATAGGAGTTTGACGCGTTCGTTGCTGACACGAGGGCCACCGCTTAAGTCCTAAAATTCCGCCCGCAGGCTGGAGCTGCTGCGGTGCACTCTGTGCTGCATCGCATGTGCTCACACTTGGTCACAGCCTTTTTTTGCCTCACAGGAAGGTTTTTATCTTTTTACTTAAAGGGAGCAGCGCGTCCAGAGAGTGATTCTCTGGCGGGACTTGTGCGTCCTCGGGTCTAATCGCCCCTGCTCCCCCCTCTAACTCTGGCGTGTTTTGTTGTGTGCAGATCCGCTTGCAGAGTTAAAAAAAACTCCCGAAAAGGTATACCAAAGGTATATTTTTTCGCGGACTGTTTCGAACTGAAGAGCAGCTTTTTGTTTTTCAGTTAACGAAACCTGTTATTATTCGTTTTCCGGAGGTCAGAATTGTTGAGCGCGGCAGCGCCGAGAAAATAGTAATGAGACTGCAGCAGGCTCAGTGCAGCCTGCAAGCCTCATCTCTTTACCTTAGTTTAGTTTGCCTAAGGCACAGGCCTACTTGCGGGTGCATATCTTGGCACCATACTCCTGCTGGGATGAGTGGTATTTTGGGGGCTGCAGTCTGAGTATTGGGCGAACGCCACTCAGCTTGGGTTTAATTCCCAACAGTCCCGGGAGGGGGGGGGTGTGGATACAAGTTTCGCTGCTGAACAGGAAACTATTCCCCTTTTGCGGAAGGATTTGAGACCGTCTAGTATTACATAATAGAAGGGAACACACCATCCCGTTTGCTGCACTTTTGATAGGGAAACAAGATACAACCCTGACTGCGATTCAACACGCAGTGAGGGAACGATGCGCTTGGAACGGTGTGCCAAAACAGAGTGATATTTTTCGGGACTGTAGTCTGAGTATTGGGGCTCACCCCGCTCAGCTTGGGTTTAATTCCCAACAGTTCCTGGGGGGTGGGGGGGTAGCCAGAACCGACGGCGACCGTACGCGCCGTCGATTCCACAGCCAACAGCACCGAGATGCCCCGTTGAAGCACTTATTAAATAGATAGATAGTCACGCACATAGCCTGTGTATTTTGTGTGGCGTTCCCTTTGTGTTTGAGGGAGGCACTATCAAGTGCATAGGAAAGGTCCGAGCATCCGTTGCATGGGTTGCTGCTGTTCACTGTATGCCTGAAAACGGTTGGGATCATCGGCATCCAGTTGTGTGAGGCTGCCGTATGTTTGAGAGCTCAAAAAGCATAGAAACTAGTTGTATTATATGCACTCTTGTTGTAGAACTAGGCTTGGATAGGTTACCTTGTTGGTATTATTATTATCATTTTCATTCTTGGCGCGTTTTCGCGAATAACGTATCTTGTGAACCAATTTGAGGTTTCAACACTCCTAAGACTATTTGTCACACCTACAACTTTTGTATGTACATATATAATAACGTTAGCACTCACATAGCACCAATTTTCACACTTCCAACAAGTGCAGGTTGCCAACACGCTCAAACCCTAAGTCATACGTCCTACACCCCCCTCACTTTTCTGTCTGCTGCACAACAAATGCATTCGCATGAGCCAAAATGGACGTCACCATCGTTTTTGGCAACATCGAAATAGGTAATATTGCTATTAGCATTGTTGGCATACATTGGATAATTCTCCGAATAAAACCCAAACCCCTAGATGGTCATTTCGACCCCCCCCTGGGTGCCATGTGAAACGGTGGAAACCGCAGTGTTGTAAATCGTAGCAGGTCATGGAGACAGTGACTTTAGCCCCCCCACTGTAAGGGGGTGGCAGTCCCGTCTGCCTGTGTCACCCCTCGACCCGCGGTGCCGTCTATATATATCTCACTGTTTCCATCAGGTTATCGGTTCACCACTTAGTGGGTGTTTCGATTTTCACTGCTCTAAGATCCCGCGGAACAAGCGGCCGCTTGCAGCAAATCCAGCTGCTTGCACAAGCTGCGCGCATTGCCAGCTTATTCACCACCAGCCGCGTGTTTTTTACGGCACCGGCCCTTTTCCTCGAGCGGAACCAGCTCCCGGAATTCGTGCGGCATTCGCACAACCGACCGACCAACATTCCACGTTACGTTCTTCCAGACATGAGCGCGGAACGCATCTCCCTCGGCAGCCGCCTTCGTGCTGCGAGGGGATCACCTGGAGGGCATTCCTCCGCCAGCCCCAACTCATCGGCTAGCCCTGACCGTGGCGGCTCCGCGGACCCGATTGTGCGCATGTCACAGTTGACCGCCAAGCCGACCCCAGTCTCTCGGGCGGCCACCTCTGCTGAGTTCCACGCTGACCCCACGGTTTGGGTGTCCACGCCTGTGAGACCCTCCCAGCGTACGGAATTCGCGGACAAAATCGACTACGCCTTCTCCTACGGCGAGGAGTGCTGAAATCTGTATAGGCAGCCCTGACCGGGAGTCCCGGTGCAGGCCCCTATGACAGATTCCTAGGTAGCCAACACTGGACCGTGACTGATCCGTAAGCCTGTGCTGTGACACACGAGTGTCACAGGTAGCTAGACTCGAGACCGTTCCGACTCCGTGACCGTTCCGGGTATATCTAGCTTAGGGTTTATTTCTTATACGAGTTTATCTATATTGGTTCACTGACTGTCTGATATCTTGAACCGGGATATTCCAGTAGGTCGTGGACCCATTCCACGCTATATTCCACAGCTAGTTTGGCCATGATTGGCTAAAGCAGCCGCTTGGAGAGGTGGTGCGCGACGGCGCGTTTGGGGACTCACGGGAATTTTGAGATGAGCTGTTTGCGGTGAGCGTCTTTGAGCCGCAGCTATGGGGATTCGACCTGGACCGGGCCTAGTCGACGCAATGTTCATTTACGGTATTACGCTTGCCCTGATCCCGCTTGCTTCCGATTTTTGGGCTGGTGGCTCGAGCACCTTCGACCTCGACGACGTCTTCCAGTGCCCCTCGCTCGCATGGCTCTACCGCTCCTTCCGTGACTGTGACGTCGCATCTTCCCAACATTACCCGAACGCGCCCCGGCGTACCACCTCCCATCAGGCTTTCAGAATTATGGGTGTATCCACTAGAGCAAAACGGTCCCTCACGAGGGACTCCGACATCGACGCCTCGCTGAGGCTCACTGACGCGGTTCGCAACACACCGACGGCCAAATCACCGGCTATTACGAACCCCGACCCTACTTCCAACACCGACGCCGACGTTGCGACGAGGAAGTATCTACAGGAGCAGTCCAAGCTTGTGGACGAGGTCTACAAGGGGCGGCTCCATCGGACATGGGCCAAGGGTGTCCGCGAGGATATCCTTGGCGACAAGAAGCATTATTTCAGCGGCACTTCTGACGCGGGTCTCCTCTCCGATGTGGTGGTTCAGCTGCGTACGGAGTTTGAGTCCGCTGGGCTGGACCTGGTCTCGTTCGACCTTGACGACCCCCAGGCTCTGGTGGTGGGCAAGGTGAACGCCCTGCTGTACGACGTGCTCGGGCTTATCATCGAAAAGCACAGCAACGCCCACGTCTGGCTTACGGGTACGGACGCGTCTGCCGACCGAGATGGACGGCGTGCGCTGGTGGACATCGTGAAGCGCAGCGTACCAGTGGCGTTGCGGGAGTCCTTCCAGCAGGAGCATGCCGCGCTTACTTATCCCGCAAACGTTGACCCGCAGCCGATTTTGGCTCGGGAACAACGTTTGGTGCGGGATAACAAGGCCGCCGACTGGACCCCCACCGAGGCCACCAGGAAGCTCAGCCTCTACAGCCGGCTTGACCCGGTGTTCTACGCCGCGGTCAAGGTGCGTTACCCCATGGTGGCCGATCTCGCGGCGGTTTCCCTCGGTGCTCTGCGCTCTCTGGTTGTGGAGATTTATCAGGCGTGGGCGCAGACGGACGTTGGGAAGGCCGTCGTGGCCAAGCCCGCAGGTGGTGGCGCGTCGGCTCTGCTCACCAGCAGCGAGCACCAGGTACTATTGGACAAGATCAAGGAGTTGACCGAGCTGGTGCGGCGGCAGTGCGGGGCGGCTCCGCCGGTGGTGCAGCAGCAGCGGGATCCGCCGCAACGGCAGCACGGGCAGCGCCGGCAGCAGCAGCGCGGGCAGTCACCGCGGGGCTTCCGCATGGGGGTCCAATCCCCACCGGCGGTGGGCTACGATCGTGACGAGCAGCGGGCTAAGCCGCTGTGTACCCGCTGCAAGAAGACTGGTAAGGACCTTTATCATTTCTACCGCGACTGCCCGCTTGGCGGTCGCCAACATTCCCCCACCTCGGCCGCGGCTTTCTGTATCCCCATCGACGACGAGGATGCGGAGGGCGTGCATGCCCTCGCCATGTGTGTTGTCTTTCAGGAGGCGGCGGATGATGGAGCTGAGGCCTTTGCCCGCGCGGCGACGGTGTACGGTCCGCCAGCGGTGCTGTGCGGGGGCGTTGTGGGAGGCATCGACGTGTCGGCCTACGGCTTCTCCGTTGACGCGGTGACACCGGTGGCGGAGACGTCCGGTGACGACATCCTGCAGCGGCTGGACGACCTCGCGGCGGAGGTCAACGCGGCGGTGGAGCCTAAGGTACATTACACTCACGCCTCTTTCCCGCCGCCTGCGGGCATTGCGACGCAGGCTTCGGCTCTGGTGTGTGACGCTGCGAGCGCAGGTATCACACCGGAGGAGCAGGTTCCGGCAGGTGGTGCGGCGGCATCGGCATCCGCCGTGCCGGCCCCTGCTATGCCTGTCTTGGAGAATGAGCAAGAGCTCCTGGAGCTCTACGGCTACGGCCCGCCCGTGTCCCTTCAATCGACGCGGGTGACCACCACGGAGAAGTCCGGCGGTGAATTCGCGGGGGTTGTGGAAACTGCCAACCACTCCGCGGTTGCGCCGGTTGACTTGACCGGCTACGACACCGACGACTACGAGGATTTTGCAGACGGCAGCTTCGCCGTCAAGCCGCGGGCTCCGGCCATCTCGGCTAATCATGCGTCGGAGCCCGCAGCCCACGTGACTGAGTCTGGTGGTGCTTCCCGCACCTACGGATGTGGCAAGCCGCCATGGGGCTTCCCCGCACACGCGGGCCCGTGGGGTTTTCCTTACTTTGTCTCCCTCATTCTTTTCATCTCGATCATGGGTGTGGGGGCAGCCGCCTACACGGCGGCCAATGACATCGACTCTCTGTACAGGTATCGGGTCAAGCTGCACCGCAGCCTGTGCTGTGCAGGGGAGACTTATGCATCTACCCCGGTATATCCGAGCTGGACCCCGTCACTCTGGATGCAGTACTGCACTCCCTGGGTGCTGCGACGGTGGTTCACCGGCCGCCTGACCCACTGGAGAGCGGTGCTGCAAGCTACTACCGTGGACATTGTGGTGGCGGTGCCGCTCTGGACTTTGACCCCGAGTAGCTTTACTTCTGGCTCTGGCAGTACGCCACTCTGGTGGTGTGCTGAGATGTGCTTTGACCTCGACATGGTCTTCAATTTGGTTTATGCTTTACTTTGACATCTACAATCTTCAATCTGGTTTGCTGCCACAGTGCCTTTCAGTAGTTTAGCAGGACCTGAGTACCTGTATATTTCTGCACTTGTGCCGGCTAGAGGGTTTCAATTTGTGTATCAGAATGGCACAGTTGAATTAGCAGTTAGGTTTGTCGCCCTAGCTCCTACCCTAACTTATCTTGACTTTTCTGACTTACCTGTCAGTCACCACCCACAGTGCTGGGGTGGTGTGCTGAAATCTGTATAGGCAGCCCTGACCGGGAGTCCCGGTGCAGGCCCCTATGACAAATTCCTAGGTAGCCAACACTGGACCTGTGACTGATCCGTAAGCCCGTGCTGTGACACACCGAGTGTCACAGGTAGCTAGACTCGAGACCGTTCCGACTCCGTGACCGTTCCGGGTATATCTAGCTTAGGGTTTATTTCTTATCAGAGTTTATCTATATTGGTTCACTGACTGTCTGATATCTTGAACCGGGATATTCCAGTAAGGAGTTGGCCAAGCTTCTACGGACCCATGGCTTCAAAAGCTCCGTTGGCCTTACTCTGGATGGACCCGATGCTGAGTCCGACTTCGCGGTCTTGCTCGCCAACATGAATCATGTTTTTGGGCCTATTTCCCGTGACGACGTCGCCAAACTTCTGGATCTGGACAACGAGTACGCGGACTACCACATCGTCCTCAACGAGCTCATGTACGCCGTCCTCCCTACGGTTCTTCGCTCCACCGCCCTCACCCTGTATGAGGAGTCCGTGGAGTTCCATCCCCGCGATGGCCGCTGCGCATTGCAGCGCCTTCGTTTCCATGTGGAGGGCATCGGAGATCCCGACGAGCATCGCTTCTGGGTCCGCCTTAGGGCGACCATTCTCGACGAGACCGTCGACCCCGCGCCGCAACTTGCTGCTTTCCGCACGCTGGCCGACAAGAACAAGAAGGTGAACCCGCAGTACAGCGACGCCAACATGGTCTCCGACCTCTACAGTGTCCTTCGTGCCTCTGCGGCCGTCTCCCCCCACGTCGCTCCACTTTATCTGGTGGTGTTACGCGACCTTGGGGCCAACGTCCCCTTCACCTTCGCCGCCCTCACCTTACGCATCTCCAAGGTCTTCCGCGACGAGTTCCCCTTGGCCCGCCTCTCCGCGCCTTCCCCTCCGACATCTGGTGGTGCTGGGCGCGGTGGTGCTGGCGGCGGTGGTGGCAAGGGCGGTGCCGGCGGTGGTGGCAGTGGCAAGCCCACCGTCGGCTCCATGCATTCTCTCGGCTGGAAGAAGATGGCGCCCCCCGTCGGTGAGTGGAAGCCCGTGAAGAATGCCCGCTACCTGCAGTGGGAAGGCACCGGCCTCGTGTGTGTCACCTGCTTCCGCCTGTGGGCGGTGACCACGGGCCACCTTGACACCGAGGGTGTGTGCCCCTACTCTTGTGCGGCATCCTTCGCTCCGGGGCGGGCGCCCGCGACCGCCCCCGCGGCGGCCCCTCCTCCTCCGATGTCGGCGTGGCCGCCTGCGCCACCGCCGGCACCTCGTGCCAACTCTTTGCAGGCATTGGAGCCCCCGCCACTGGACGACCCCGCTCAGCAGGGTGCGGCAGCCATGTCCGTCCGATTCACGGGCGTGGGCCTCTGCGATGGGCAAACCGACGAGGTGGAGCCTGATGAGGCACCGCCGGCTTTCCATGCTGTCCGCGATGACGACGACGAGACGGATTGGCCGGCTTTCCGCTCATCCCCTGTGTGGCTACCATCTTTCTCCGGTGGCACGTCTGCAACGGTGTCGATCACCGACGTTACACCGTCCGGTGCATCGGCAGAGAAACCTTAGAGCAACGAGACCCCTGCCCCTCATTCCTTCGTAGAGCCACTGTTCTAAGTCAGCTTCTTGGCATTCTTGTTAGCTGGACACTAAAGTCCCCTGGACTTATAACATTTGTATCTCTAGGGTTTAGGGTTGGGTGCTGCCTTGGCACCTCACCTCTTCGGGGTGAGGTGGTGTCATGGAGACAGTGACTTTAGCCCCCCCACTGTAAGGGGGTGGCAGTCCCGTCTGCCTGTGTCACCCCTCGACCCGCGGTGCCGTCTTGCCTAGCACAGTCATGCTCAGCTCAGAGAATAAAACACTCTCAGTATATTATTCAATTATCTTCGCACTGTGAAACCCGAGGCACCCGCCTGACAGCTTGCTCTAGGTTTCTGTGATATATATATATCCGCCCGACTCCGTCAATCATATATATATATATCTCACTGTTTCCATCAGCAGGTGAAAACCCCCCGCATATCTGAAACCAATAGCAAACGCCGATTTAAGTCTGCAAGAGCATAAACATTAGTTTTTATAGACGTATGCGCGAAGCTTTTGCCACGTGGGTTGAACCCCATCGCGGTACAACGCCTGAATTGGGTGGTGCAATCTCACAACGGGGGTTTTCCGTGTAATAAGGCTATAAGGGTACAGTACAGTCACTAATAATGGAACACTCTCGAAGTGTCGTTGTCATGTGATCGGCGTATGTCCGTCGTTAGGGCTTAGGGCTTTGTACACGTCAAACTAAAGGTAAAGGTCGTGTTGGCCTCGCCCTTCGTGAGCGCCCCCCCGTGGGGCCACCCGCGACGGGTGACGCCGGCAAGTGCATTTGGCCCAGGACGGCCGGAGGCCCGCGCTGGCGCGCGGGCAACCGCAAGGTGCCCATGACGAAATATCGGTTAATTTAGCCCAAGGGGGTCCAAATGGGTCCAAAATATCCGTATAAATGTCACGATTTCGTATATAAATAACTCAAGCCAACTCACTTCCGAATATAAATTATATACTCCGCGATCGTATCGCGCGCGCGTTCGATCGTGCGCGCGATATCGCGCGAGCTTGCATATAGGGTTCCACCCACTCGACTGTGACACGGTCAAGCTGGAAGCCGTACGTAGTCGTACTAGTCGAATTGATCTAACAACGCATAAACATAAAACAAGTTTGAAGTTCCAGTTGCAAGTTCGAGGGAACCGATGGCTTTAGTGCTGTCGTTCAACGAGCTATAAACGCGTATTAGCAGAGAATGTGCAAGAAACATTCAACGCATGCCCACTGTGTCTTGTCATTCGTGCAACTCTTCCTTCTCAGCCTGTACTTTATACCCTCATTTTCCGACCAGTTACTTAATATTGTTGAGTACAATACAGCAGAAGCAAGTTTGGGTAGCGCCATCACGAGTCCGACCATCACGGAAGTTCTTCTGCAGGTTGACGTGCGGTTGCTCCAGGTGCGAACTTTAACCTCTCCTGAATGATTAATTCGGACGTTGTATTGTATACGTGAATTCAAGTCACGGGCGTTCCGGGTATTTCATACGAGAGATTGCGTGCTGACTGTCGGCGCGTGGCGATTGCCGAAGTTGAAGTTGTGCGCTCGTGCTGCAGCGTGCTCAGTACAGGGGCGAGTTTCACAATCCCAGCTCACAGATGAGAGATGTCCGCCGTTTCGACTTTGATAGTTGCATCCATCCGCATATAGCGTTTCCATCGCTTTGGAACCTTGCCGGCACGTGCGTCTGGTTGCCTCGAAGCTAATTCTGTGCACGCCTCATAGACAATTCGCAATGACATTTCGGGGGCTCCAGGAACTGCCGACTGTCACAACTGATATAATCCTCAAGGGTACATGCGAGGGCATCGGATGCTCCAATAAGTTCATCTCTGGAGAGCGCAAAGTACGAGTGCTGTCGGTGTCGGGCGACTGCACCCTCGTCCTTGAAAGCATTACCCTTCGGGATGGATACGCAAGCAGCGGAAGCGGAGGCGGAGCACTCTTTATTTCGAACGCAGCCACCGTGAGAGTTCTCGATAGTCGTATATCGGGTAGCTCAGGTGAATATCTAACGGTCAGCCAAGCCTCTTCATTCCTCAGGAACCCGCTCCACCCGTTCTGTGCGAAGCAGGAAGTGATTCGCATATGAAAGCACAAAAGCTTTTCAGGGTCTCACAGCCTGTCGCCACTAACCTGCGAACTCGTCAGACCATGGTTGTCATCATATTCCAAAAGCCTGCAGTGACATGCTACTGTATGAATGGGTCTCCGCAAGGGGTCTGAAACTATAAAGTGGGCTTGTTGTGAGTTTGGTCACAGCGGAGAAGAGTGGCGGCGGGATCCACGTTTCGGTCTCCACCTTGGAGGTGAGGAGCTCGATCATCACTGGCTGTCGCGCGGAGGAATTCGGCGGCGGCCTCTACTCCTCCGGGTCCACCGTCGTAGTGGAGAGCTCTACGTTTCAGTACAGCCAAGCCGGGCGTGATGGTGGGGGGGTATACGCTTCCTACGGCACTCAACTCAGCCTCGAGGCCGCCGCCGTCACATCAAATCAAGCAGGGACAAAGGGCGGGGGGCTAGGTGCGGGGCCTCTCTCCCCACGGCAGTTGTGCACACATCAGGCAGGCAGGGTGACTAGTGCAGCTTCTAGGGCCTCGACGGCTGTTCGTGTCGCCTTTTGAGGGCCCCGACACCAACATCTCCCAAGGAAAAGAAAAAGAAAAGAAAAAAGAAAAAGAGACACCCTTTTTCGGGGTGTGGGGCTTTAAGTCCCCATGACTTAAACATCTCCCAAGGTACTGACAGTTACGGCGATACAAAAGTTTCATGGGAATTCGTTCGCTTATCCAAGCAATTGCCAAGGAGCTCCATAGCGCCTGGTCTTGCCATGGACTTGCCCATTAGCGCTTAGTCCCCGAGCGTATTCAACTGTGCCGCACGCTCAGTTAAGGCGTAGGTGCTATTGGCCGGCTGCTTGTGGATGCGTGCTTTCGCCAGCTTTTTCCTTCAGAAGGTGCGCCCCAAAGAATGTATACCACGTTTGGTATAATAATTTTGGAAAGGAGGCGAGTTATCGGTGCTGTTGGCCCTGGGAAATGGTTGTTGCACACGGAAAGGTCGGCCAATAAGCCTTGTGCACCGGGGCGGAGCAGGCGCGTTCTTCTCGTGTGTTGTGTACGATACGACTACAGGGATACCCACGGAATCGAACACCAAGGTCTCCGTGGCGGAGTCGGAAATTAAACAGAACAGTGGCCAGACTGGAGCTGGTGAGTCCCACACACGTCATCTCGGCAGTGCCACTCTCCTACTCCCAACGCACCTCGACGCGGTACCGCAATGCACCAACGAAACACGCTTGAAATGTGCTTTGGTCGCTGCTTGGGTCACAGGCATATACGTCGGCGAGGGAAGTGATCTATCTGTCCGGGACACGACGGTGATCGGCAGCAATGCTGCAGGTAAGCACAACTCTGCATCAGCATGATGAAAGAAAGCCACGGCGTTCAGCTGTGGGAGGTCCGAGTGAGAGGCTTCGCGCATGCCACGGCGTTCAGCTGCGGGAGGTCCGAGTGAGAGGCCCGCGCATGCCACGGGCGTTCAACTGCGGGAAGTCCCGAGTGAGAGGCAAGCCGCGCATGCCACGGCGTTCAGCTGGGAGGTCAGTGAGAGGCTTCGCGCATGCCTCGGCGTTCAGCTGCGGGAGGTCCGAGTGAGAGGCTTCGCGCATGCCATGGCGTTAAGCTGCGGGAGGTCCGAGTGAGAGGCTTCGCGCATGCGAAGTGCTCAGTGCTGAACGATGGATGGCCTACCTCAGGCTGCCAGGGTCTCAACGGTGGACAAATCAAGGAGCATCCTCCGCTCTCTCCATGAGATCACCGAGCACCGGTGCCCTCAGGGGAAAAAAAACAGCCTGGCGTCCAGTAAGGGGGGTGGCTTTACGGGTGGTGCCACAGGCGATGGTGGGGGCATGGCTGTGGCGGCAAGAGCGTCGGTGTCTGCGACAAGCAGCGTGCTGCAGGCAAACATGGCCTGGAGGGGGGGGGCATTTGCCTTCCTTGAAGATGACGGGGGTGCCGCCGAACTGCTGCAGCTGGAGCTTAAGGAAAATTCCGCGGAGTGTGGCAGAGACTTTTTCTGGACACACCAAAGCGAGGGGGCGGGCTTGGGCCCGGAATGCACCGAGTGTGTCGCCGCGGATAGCTACGGTGGGTCCCCAGTGCCGTGGCAGTGCATTTGAGAGCGATGCGTGGCCCACCCAGCACCGTCCGAACCCTGACCACCAGCTGCGCACCGGGGGCTCGTGACCGCGCATGGATCGAGGGCATTCAAACGCACCGTTCAATCCATGAGTGGCTCGACGCATCGAGGCGTACTGTTTGACAGTGCAGACCTGGCCTCATATCTGCTCCCGCATAGGGTAATGCCTCATATCTGATGTGTTGCCGTGGATATGTTTGTTAAGCATCGATGCGCAGCGTGGTGACCCACCTCGTGATCTGGCTCGCGGCCAATGGGATGGGTTTCTACCTGAGCATCCAATGCAGAATGATCATTGGGTGATTTTCAAACCTCAACGCCAAACGTATAATGACGGCGGAGGGACGGAAGCCGGATGCCCACTGAACTTCCGTGCCTCGCAGAGACGAGAAACTGTGCAAATATTCCTTGTCTGAGTTCCTAGGAAGATGCAAGAGTGTGACTAGGGACTGCGGTTCAGCAGGCGCATTCTATCGTCCTCACGAGGGACCGCAGGCGCTTTATAGTGCATTTCTGTAGCAGGACACCCGGGGCATGCACGTTATTAGGGCGTGACAGGGGCGACGGTGCGTCGTGATGACGTGCTGGGGCATGATCTGGGCATGGTGTTCCGCCAGGGCGGACTCGAGGCGGTAAAGGCAGCGGGGTGCTTGTTTGCTCATCGCAGAGGGGGAGCTCTCTGTGGCGTCCACGGCGGCGACCTACGCAGCGACCAGGCTGGGGCAGTGCTGGGGCGGGGAGCAGGCCTGCGGCGGGACGGATGTCCAGGCATTACAGGTAGGGCTGCCACCACCGGACACGCAAGACTACGATATGAGGCGTGCGCACCGAAACATCCATGGCCCATGTCGAAGATTGTGTAAGAAGGTGTCGGCTGGGCTTCCCCGAGTGCGGAGAGATGGAGGAGGGAGACGGATGCCACTATTAGACTCTCTCAGAATGTGGGCAAGGGCGGCTTGTGAAGCGAATGCTCTCCAAGGAATTGACGACAATGGTCCGTGTGTGTGTGTGTGGGGGTTAACAATGGTTCGTTGTTAACGGGGACGGCCACTGGAATGATTTGGATGATGGGGTTGTGGCTGTCCCTG
>LGRX02012565.1:0-15632 GCA_001247695.2 Cymbomonas tetramitiformis
GAATAGCGCGAAGAATAGCGCGAAGAATAGCGCGAAGAATAGCGCGAAGAATAGCGCGAAGAATAGCGCGAAGAATAGCGCGAAGAATAGCGCGAAGAATAGCGTGAAGAATAGCGCGAAGAGCGCGAATAGCGTGTCCGGTTGTGTGCGATATATGTAAGTGAGGCTGTGTGTGATAGGAGTGGAAGGTGGAGTGTAATATACATGTAACACGGAGTGGATTATGTGGACGAGGTTGTGTGTAATAGGTATGTATATCGTGTGGGAGTGTGTGAGTGCATGTGAAGGTATGCACGAAGGTGTGTGGGAATGTTTGCACGTTGAACAAATACACCATGTTTGTACTATTTGTGCATTGTGCACCGTATGTATATGTAGCGCGGAGAAAAAGTATGCAGGGTTGAGGGGGGGAGGGATTAAGTACGGAGGGTGCGACCGCAGGGAGCCCACGTACTTTAGACCGGAGAGACGAAACCCTGCTGGAGGCGGAGCTCCGGAAATCGCTCTACACATATTTCATACAATACACTGCAGATATTGTATAGATCCTATTGTTGTTTACTCTGTCTGACCTATTACAAAAGTCGTATCCAGCTATAAATCAGATGTTGAACGAGTCACTGATTGGCGGTACTGTAACGCGCGAACGGCCAAAAAAATCTGACGTAGGACTGCTGAGATCGTTAGACTGAGAACTTTTGGGACGCAAACCAAAATGGATATTCTGCCTATATTCGAGGTATAAATCAGATGTTGAAGGCGTCACTGAATCCGGCGTAGGACTGTTGAGATCGTCACACTGAGAACTTTTGGGACGAAATCCAAATTCAAATTGGATATTCCGCCTATATTCGAGGTATACGAATCAGATGTTGAACGCGTCATTGATTGGAGGTAACGCGCGAACGGTCCATAAGAATCTGACGTAGGACCGTGCTGAGATCGTCATATAAATGAGAACTTTTGCCTACTTTTGGGGCGAAATCGAAATTAGATATTCCGCCTATATTCGAGGTATAAATCAGTTGTTGAACGCGTCACTGATTGGCGGCTACGCGCGAACGGTCAAAAAAATATGACGTAGGACTGTGACGTCAGTAAAATGTTTTCGAAAATTTCAACGCGATAAATTTTGATGGTCCGCCCTGGCAGTGTGGCATGTCCCGATGTCACTTTTCCCCAGAAAACCTGTTTCGCTCCTATAAGGGAAACGAAATGAAAAACAGCTTTTTTGGAAAAAAAGCTGCGAAGCGTCGTTAATATAAACAAATCTTTTTGCGACACGACAAATTACAAGACCTTACGACAAATAAGAGAGGCTACCCATAGAAGTACTGCGTGTCGTGGGTGCCATCTTGCCCCGTCAGCCCCCTCAGCGAGGTTCCATTGGTTCTATACTCGTTGGAAACTTCCCCGTGAGCGTCCTGGTCTGTTGCTGGCCTCGCGATTATCCACGTTGAGCCAGCGTCCATTTCATTAAAAGGGGGTCTAGCACATGGAATGGAACCCTCAAGTGGGCCGTGTACGCTGGTGTCCTTGAGCACCCTATCCATGTTTGAAGCCACCACGCCCCCACTTTCATAATTCTCACACCACCAACTGTGCGCTGGTGAGTTCTTGCCATCTAAACACGTGGGGATGATGTCCCACAGTGTTTCCCAGTCAGGAGGTGTGTCCCTCAGAGCTTGCGTTTGCTCGTCAGAGAGATTGGTGGTCGTCACGGACCTGAGCCTCTTCCTGATGCTGGCGTCATGCTGGCGCCTGAAGTTTTCACACATGAGGGCGAAGTCCCTCAAGAACTTCGGCCGGTCTTCTTCCTTATAGTGCCCGTATATGTGGGCACAGTGCCGAGGGAAAGGCGAGTAGGATCGCCGTAGTCCATCTCTTCTTCGAATATAACCGTAGGCTCCCGGGCTTCGGCCTCGGGCTGTCCTCCGCCGGCTGCTGTTTGTTCTTCCAGCTCGGGAAAATGCTGGCTCACACGTGCCGCTCTCTGGGTACGTCTCTCGGCTCGTTGCTGCTTCTGGAGGTCTGTAGTTGACTCCGTAGCTAATTCCTCAGTGGTGGGAAGGTGCCAAGGTGAAAGCCCTTTTCACTCCACACCTTCCAGCTTACCAGTACGGATAAATCCGTTCCTGGCCTCACCTTCTAGTGCTTCGCTCTAAGCAACAGTCACTGCAAGGCAATTCTCGCTCACTCCTGAAATGATGAGTCTTGTGGGTGATGAGACCCCTGTTTCGCTCCACGCCTTCAAATCTGTAAGGATGTCGGGTAATTTTTTTGGTAATTTACCGGTACGGTAATTACCGGTAAATTACCCGGTATTACCGACCCCCGAATCGTCTTACCTGCCCCATACGCAAGCTCATACCGGTAATTTACCACGGTAATACTCGATTACCGTGGTAAATTACCGGTACCTCCCAAAATTACCGTCGATCTTACCGCACGATTCAAATTTATCGGTCATCGGCGGCGGACATCTCATCTTGCTCACTTCACATCTGCGTGTCCGGAAGGAAATACGTAGCAAACAAGCTTTGTCCACCCGACACGCAGCTGTGAGGATTCAGGCGAGGGTAAAGCTAGAGGTCGATGGCTACTGAGAGTAACATCTCTCTCTCTCTTCGAATGAGACATGCTTCGACTGGAAGGACGCCACAGGCACTGTTCACCGTGTGCCAAAGGACGTCTTGGATGCTCTGAAAACGCCTTACCGCGGACAGTCAAATTTCGGAACGCAACACAAGTTCCTGTTGAGTTTGTTTACTGACGTCCCTGAATACCACCCGACGTTACACCCCACGAAAAATCGTGCGCAAAATGTCCGAACTACGCTCGTTTGCAAGTATGATGAGACTGTCAAAACGAACGTCGCGTATCAGAAAATTAACTCTGGGAACTTCTCAATAAGATCCTGTCTTGTAGCAACGTGCCTGATGAGGACAAAGTTCGCCTCACTGAGAAGTGTACTGCTGCTGAAGGAAAGAGATGGCGGGCGGGATATGACAAAAAGCGCAAACAGATGGAAGCCACAGATTTTGTAGGTCTCGCTGCTGCACAGCAAGAAGTTGTTGAAGAAATTGATCCCACTGCCTCTAAACGTCGAGAGCGCCAGGCGATCCTGAAAGAGTATGGTATCCGTATATCTTGATGAATATATTAACTTGGAATCCCGGGAAGTGCAGTCAGTTGGATCCTATAATATGTGGATATATACTAACCGTAAATAAGAGGGTTTCTTGCCCGATCGTGATCTGATGAGACAACGGACGCTACTCTAGAGCTCTATGCTTGCGCAACGTGCATGACGCGTCAGGTCAACATATTTAATCAGGAAACCCCTAACCTCAAAGAAGCCCGACGGCTGATCGGTACACTGCACAACAGTGCAGTCTCGCCCGCCAGGCTTCTTTCCGTTTTCGTGCTGTTTTTGTGGAGTATAATATGGTCATGCACTCAACAGACGTATGTATGTTACAGGTCGGGTATACTGGAACGGCACTGAACTCCACCACGTACGATCCCTGCTGCAGTTGAAAAGGTGACTTCCTGAGTTCTGGCCTCCTACCCTTTTCTCCTGCAGCCCATCGACGGGAATCTGTTCTGTGTACGCTATTTGCGCATACCAGTGTCACGGGTGCATTCAGTTTTCGTCATTCCTGCTCCGATGGGACATCAACCCCTTCGGCGCAGTGCGCCGAAGGAATTGTCATGTGTTTCACAAGTTCCACTGACCATTCGGCGCCCGCGTTTTCTTTCAGGTACCCGAAGGGAAATTTCAACGCACAGAAGAAGTGGAGCACAGAAGGCAGCGTTCCGAATAGATCACCTTGACTGCTATAAAATAGATATTGAATAGATAGCCTTGATTGTTGGTTAAAAGACAGGTTACACGAACTTAATTGTTCAAATCTGGTACTAATAGGATGCTTGTAGCATATTTTGATGTTGCTGAATCGAATGAGCTGAGTAGTATTGCCTGGTTCTGCGTATTTTAGTCATATATTGCAGGTTAAACTCCAGGGATGAGTGCGTTCAACAAGTATAGTGATCCCATAAGCTGCAAACTTAGGGTTTCTCACGAACCTGCTGTCTACAGGTGGTCAATGCACCATATGACACGATACGTATCTCAATTTTAATCTGGTTTAGTCACTACATAAGGATGAAACCCATGCTTACAATTCATTTTTCACAATTCCCTGAAGAGAGCACCACCCCAAACCCTAAACCATACAGCACACCAAAGCACTATGCAGCAGCGAGTGCGTCGGTGATGTGTCCCAAATAATATTACTTACTTCTGCTGCTAATAATAAGTGATAGTGTGCAAGCAATGCCACTGCATTGGAGAAAACGAAACTCAGGGCAGTTCAAAGCTGCCCCCCCAGCAGTCACAAACAGTTCAAAGGCTGCCACTGAATGTGGCGCGCCGAGTTCAGCTGTGCAGCAGCACAGTCCGGTGCGACCGGCTGCAGGGGTTGCTGCAACTGCCGTGCCGTCTCCACCTGCAACCAAGCGATTGAAAACAAAGTTAGACAGAGCTGCTACAGAGAAAGAACACCTCACTCGACAGTTGAATTCACTAGCAAACCAGGTGGCAGAGCTGCAAGACGCACTTGAGGAGGCGAAGGAAAGCACGAAAGCGACGAGGGCGCGCCTGAACCGAACCGAGCAGACGGCGGCCGAACAGCTGGCTATTCCCTGCAACACACCTTTGCCTCGTGCTGCTAAACGAGCTTGACAGCGTGCCGAGCTTAACCCCTAACCCGGTACTAATTTATCGGTCAAATATGACTCCTTTCACGAATATGCGGCATACAACCGGATGCGACTAAAATTGCATTCGCATGATGGTGCATGTTGTTCATAACTATACCACGAATCATTTTAAGCTATTATGAGCAAGTTTATCTACTATATATACCAAAATATTTTCAATATACCCCACGAACTTTCGCTCTTTCAGACCTCGTCTTTTTACAAATACACCTCTCGTGACTTAAATGTCCACTTATGGATCACCGGATTAGCATGAGACCATCGGCCTTGCCCATGCGAAGATATGCCTCACTCACTTCTTGAGCAAAAAGTGTCTATATCTCCTTGTATATAGCTTTTCCCACTGAAAAAACACCAAAAACCAAACAAAAATGTTTTTTTCCAAATGTTTTCCCATACTTAAGAAATGTTTTCCCATACTTAAGCCGGGGTTCGTATGTGTTATCATGGATTTGCTTATGATTGGCACACTATCCCACGTTGATCGACGGTGAAGTGATGCAGTGTATCCACGGCATGATATATGACCAGCTTGATATCGCATGTGCACGCTACTCTCGGATTCATGCGCATTCGCAGCTCGTTTTCATGTGTATGCTGAGTCATAAATGGCAAGTTTTCACGGGTTTCTATTAGTGAAAATGGCAGTGTGAGAGATATATATCATATCGATATGCATGCGACATGTAATGGAGTTTCGAAGTTGTGCGCACATGTGGATGCTGGTAGCTTGCCCAGTTGATTCTAGCCTCCTTTAGCAATGAAATGGCCAATATGCTCGAGAACGGAGAAGCCGTTTGCTTCGATATCGAAGCGCATACCGGGGTAGGGGTTAAAGCTGCCAAGACTACTAAAAGCAGAGACAGAAATGTTCGGAACATGTCATCTGACATCGACGAGTATTTGACCACCTCTTTCAAGTCGGAGGCAGATATGCAGGAGGCTCTAGTCTACTTATTGTCAAGCAAGCCTAAGTATACTCAGGCACTTACCTCAGCCGTGGGCAAGTGCCCAGGGGTAAAGCTTCCGATCGAGAAGAAGGTTGTCAAGATGATTGAAGAGCACTGGACAGCAAAACTTGGCCTCACCGTGCGCTTGCAGTGCGAAGTGCCCCAACGACCATACCAGAGCCTCATCAACGTCTTGTCAAAGAAGTATGACCCCAAGACGAACAATGTGCTAGGGTAAGTCACGAGACAGAATGACGGCGTGTCAGAATGACGAGTGACGGGTACTATGACAGTCACCAATGACAGGCATTTATATGACCAGATGACGAGAGTGTCTGACAGAAATGACTGACATAAATGCCTGACCCGAAAGTGAGTTTTGGTGGGAAAACCAGCAGTCAGAGAAATTGGAGGGAAAGCTGGTAGACCTCCAATATTGCCGAGTCAGCACAGTTATAATTATTCAGAGTGATATGGAGTGGCCTGGAATGATTGATGATATAACTGGGCTAGTCGGCAGATTCTATGATGTGACAGATCGAGTTCTCATGAAGTATGATGGGACCTGACAGGAGTCGACATCGAGTTATGTTCGAAAGTTCGAGATCTGAAACCATGGCATAAGGCAGCCGAGCAGGCTGAATGGATCAGTTTTGAATTTGTTACTGTGAACAGCCACACCTGGCTGTTGTAACTTCGACATTAAAGAAAGATCCGATTCACATATATATATATATATATCATGCTTACAGCAATATATATCTCTTTGTAGGACTGAACTAGGTTCCCTGCATTGTGTAAGTAGACTGAGAGGCTCTTAGAGAGCACCCCCGAACAACTGGTATCAGCGTGGTTACGTTAGACGCGACCTGTTTGTGCCGACTGCAACTTCGGGTGTACAATTACCGGCACACGAATTCCGGGAGGCCTTTCCGCGAGTTCCTAGAAGAATTCTGAAGACAACGACGTAAAACGCGCTTAATTGCGTCTGCCTTTCGTCAGGGCTGCGAATATCGACGGAAAATATATCATATACTGTTCTTGAATGCATATACCACACGTACAAGTGTGATGTAATTTGTCCTTGCAGGTGCCTTTCCGCGGGAATTGTCTTTTGTTCGACCGAAATCAGCGTCAATCGGCAGAATTTTATCGCCCGTACCGTGTGAGCTCACTGCCGTTAACGTGCGTTCGCGTCACAACGCAGTCATGGACTCTCAGCATGGAATTCCGCAGCACACAGCTGTAGCGACTTCCACGGGGCAATCGCCGTTCCTTTCAGCGGCGAATTACTCCGAATCAATCGACCCCAGGAGTGTTTCACAACCGGGCTGGCCCTTTCCGCAATCGGCTGCGCACACGCAACCTGGGCTCTCGTATATCGGCTCAACGCAACAGCTTGATGGGAATTCAGCGTACGGATTTTTGCAAGATCTGCCGCAGCGTAATTTTATGACGGCGCCGCCACAATTTCCGCAGAATTCGTACAATTTTTCTGGCCCCCGCAGTGGGTACGACGAGCGTAATTCCAACGGCAGTCCAATTATGTCAACGCCGGCCGGTCAATTTTGGCTGCAGCAGCAGCCCCGTGAAGATTTGGCTCACCAGCGGAACTTTCAACAGCAAATTTTCCTGCAGCAACAGCAGTATGGTCAACAGCACCAGCTGCCGCCACGTGCCTTGTGGCCACAGGACACTCCGTTGCCGGCAGCCGCGTACGGCGTACCAATGGGGTACCCTTCACCGGGTATGCTGTCTCCCGCGGTACCGAATTTGCCAGTGCCCGAGCTTTCTCCGTACCCAACAGCGTCGGTAGCGACGAATTGGGCCCTGTCCTGTCCTGTTCCAGCGGCAGCAGAAGCAGCTGTGCAGCAACCACCTGCTGTGACAACTTTTGTGAACGTTACCAGCGCAGGAATTAACCCCTCGGCAGGGGGGGGGGAAGTTGTGCAAGTACCAGTGAGCCCAGTACCACCGGGTACATTGCCCAGTGAGCCAGTAGGGGATATTCCGGCACTGGTGACCCCTGTTCATTCCCCTGTTTTCACTCCGGTTGCCACTAAGTTGCAGGAGTTGGAAAGGATGAACATGGCAGCATTGGCAGCACAGTCAGTTTCTGCGACCACTTACCCGAAAGTGGGGAATCGGGCCTCCACATCGACCCTTTGCGCCGGAGGCCCTGGCGAAATTTCAACGTCACCGGTGACTGGAGATGCAGCTGTTATCGCTTGCCCAACGGCGGGGGATAGGGTCCCCACATCAACCCTGTGCGCCGGAGGCTCTGGCGAAAATTTGATGTCGCCAGCATCTGGAGGGGCCGCTGCGGTTGCTTGCCCAACGGTGGGGGATAGGGTCCCCACGTCGACCCTGTGCGCCGGAGGCTCTGGCGAAATTTCAACGTCACCGGTGTCTGGAGATACAGCCGTCATCGCTTGCCCAATAGTGGGGGATAGGGTCCCCACATCAACCCTGTGCGCCGGAGGCTCTGGCGAAAATTTGATGTCGTCAGCATCTGGAGGGGCCGCTGCGGTTGCTTGCCCAACGGTGGGGGATAGGGTCCCCACGTCGACCCTATGCGCCGGAGGCGCTGGCGAAATTTTGGCATCGCCAGCATCTGGAGACGCAGTTGCGGTTGCTTGCCCAACGGTGGGGGATAGGGTCCCCACGTCGACCCTGTGCGCCGGAGGCTCTGGCAAAATTTCCGCGAGCACGTTGACTGGCTCGACGACGACGCTGGGAAGACTGGCAGTAGCCAGCGAGGGACGTGCTGAACGGACCAAGAAGTTATCAGAGCGCACAGAG
Organism: Cymbomonas tetramitiformis; assembly: GCA_001247695.2. Taxonomy (NCBI): domain Eukaryota; kingdom Viridiplantae; phylum Chlorophyta; class Pyramimonadophyceae; order Pyramimonadales; family Pyramimonadaceae; genus Cymbomonas; species Cymbomonas tetramitiformis. Next base: position 8,538 of record LGRX02012565.1, read on the forward strand.
CTGCTGATTCAGCGTAGTAGAACCATCGTCAGATCTGCTGCGACTGGTCAATCATCTTCCAGCACGACTGCCACGGCATCCTCATCTTCAACGCCGGAACAGTCAGCAAACGCTGCTTTAGCGGCCAAGGCAGGTGTGGCCCCAGTCGCCCAAGCAAGCGCAGCCCCAGCGATTCGCGACCAGAATCCCTCACCTGTCCTGAGCGCCGGAGGCTCTGGTGAGAACCCGACTCAGCCAGCGTCAGCTTTACAACACGCGGACTTTGTATTGCCAAATTCCAGTGTCTCCGCAGAGGACTTCCCAGCACTACCCCTTCCAGCGACACCGCGCCCAGCGATGGAAACAAGGGGGGATTTGGCCAGCCGGGAGTTGGTGGCTGCCCTGGAGAGAGTCGGACCGCAGCTGCGGGAAGGAGCGCGGTCTGTCAGAGCTCTGAGGGAATCAGCCAGTCTCCAGACATCAGAGCTCCCAGTTCAGCCAGCTCGGCAGGCTCAGCCAGCGGGACAGCCCTCAGCTCCTCAAGGGGACAGGCAGAGGTCGCCAGACAGGAGGAAGGATCCCCGGTCGCCTGAGCAAATGGCCCTGGACCGTGCGTACAGTAAGTGCGGGAAGGACCAGAAGGTCAGGGTGGTCAGATGTATAGAGGGAGCCAGCACTGCGTGGAGTGACCACAGTGGAGACAGCGCGGAGTCACAGGCTTCAGCCCCCGTGAGGTTGCAAATAGTTGCACTGTCAGCTGGAGAAAAGAAGACCCTCACGCAGTGGTTCTACAGTGAGCCACGCACTCGGAGCGGGAAGATCCTTTGGCATCCGGCCTCCCCGCAGGAGTTGGCTGTGCTACACGCAGGAGTGGCAGAGAGGGAATACAGGCGCGCCCTCAAACACGGAACCCTGTCACACCATGAGGGGTTACCAAGGAAACTCTTCGCAGGAGTGAACTTTGGCAGAGCACGTGTTAAGGAAAGTGGAGCGACCCCCACCCGCAACGCCTTCACAGCACTCTCGACGGCCCCAGCAGAGGCCCAAAGGCAGCCATCCGTGCAGCAGTGGGAGGAAATACCCAGATGCGGATTGGCATACCCACCAGGCTTTTCGCCAATTCCTCGCTTCCCTCCCAGCAGCGACAGCAGCGAGTCCAGTGACTCCAGTGACTCCACAGTTTCCCCGGAACGAGGCAGCCGCGGCAGCAGCAGGCGTAGAGGCAGAGGTAGCAGCAGCGGCAGCAGCAGGCGGCAACGGAGGCGGAAGAAGCAGCTGGCTAAGAAGAGGGCAGTCAAGGCAGCAAAAGGGAAGGCTGTAGATGAGGAGCCTGCCTCTCGAGTATCAGCTCCGGAGTCTGAGCTGACAGAAGGGATGGCTGTCAGAACCTTGTTCAAAGACAAAGCTCTGCGGGACCAGGCTTTTGAGTGCCTTCCAGAAGAGCGACAGAAGGCCATCGCTCTGGCAGCAGCTCGGGGTGAGGTGGTGAGTTGGGAAGAAGAGGGCTGGGAAGCTTTGATAGCAACCCAGAGAGAGGTTCTGAAGGGAAAAGATGCCACCTGCGCAGTAGTCCCTTCACCCGAAGAGTCGGAGTGGGTCTGGTATGACTGGACTAAAGCTCGGCACCCCTCACTGAGTCCCGACGAGGCGTGGCGTTTAGCCATAACCACTCGATCAGAGTCCGGAGGATCCCCGTCCAAGTCTGGCAATGATGAGGCATCAGGCTCAGCGTCATCGGCTAAGGCGGCCCCACCAAGCCACGAAGCCCTGGAAGAGTGGAGAGACCCACTGGTACCCATCACTGTAGAACAAGGTATCAGGGACTACGTGAGGCGCCACGACGCCGATGCTCAGACGGCGGTGGCCATAGCCAAACAGTACTCCACCCTAGCGATTAGCTATGGGCATGCACAGAACCACAGGGCTCGGGAGTCACTGATCAGCCCGGTGATGCAGCTGGTAGGACCAAGGCGGGATCAGGCTGTTCAGAGCGGCACGGATTGCAGCAGATGCGGTAGACTGCTGTTGTCCCCAGCTGGAGGGGTTAAGGTCGCCTCTGGGTTAGTATGGGACGTCATGCTGGGACCCAACAGAACGTGTGAGCAAGTTCCACTCTGTCAGAATTGTACTCAGCCGCCCTGGTCTGGTGCATTGGCCCAACTGCCCAACATCCCAACTCCCAGTGTCACTTTACCACAGTCACAACCCCCTCGACAGTCTCAGCCTCCATCCCCACCAGAGGAACCTGAGGAAGAACCTCCGATCTGTCCACCGCCCCGAAGACCGGTCGAGCAGGAGCAGACAGAGAGGGATCAGCAGCGGGCAGACTATACCAAGCTGAAGGAGTTGGAAGCTGAGGACAGATTGTTGCTCTCTCTACGGAAGCTACGAGACCGCATCACCACGTACACATGCCCTACGGACAGCCCCAGCGGGGACAGACCATCTGGACATCTGTTAGCTCCCCTGAAGAAATTCATGAGAGAACTGCAAGATCACTTCAAGGAAGCACTGGTGAAGAGAGCGTTGACGAAGAAGAAGTCCTGCGACGATGGAGATCAGGAAGGGGCCACCATCACCACCGTTCCAGAAGAACTACGACTGATCATCAGGGACCGGGTGGAGGGGTCAGCGCAAGGAGTTCTAAATCAAAAGGTGTTGGCCAACCAGATGCTGAGTCCGGATGATTTAGTGGCCACACTTGCGCGAGCATGTGCCACTGACGCCCACCTGAGCATTTTACCCAATATGCTGTCGCGAGCTCGTCAAGCCTCTGGCAAGAACGCTGGAAGGAATGCCGCCACCTTCCACCACTCACTAATGGAGTCCTTCGACATGCTGGAGATGCTGCACAACCATGGGGTGACGGGACCAGTAAGTAGAGCGGCATTACCTGGGTCAAATGTATCTGGGAGGAGGCTTTCGAGACCTTCAAGAACGCGGGGATAGATACTGGATCTGGCGGGATAGTGGAGCAGCAGCTGGCACTGGTGGCCCCGGAGCACATGGATTTTGCCGAGGGAGAGTCGACGGGGGCTGGTGCCTCTCCCGGACAACGCGGTTAGGCCCCCAGGCCCGCGAGGTAAGTACTCCGCACCTCGCTATGGCCAACAGGAGGGAGGCCGACTCTGGAAAGGAACCAGAGAGAGGCGGGCAAAGTCAGACCTACCGGTGGATCACTCACTTCAGAGAGGATCATCGGTTGAGGCACGGACCAGGACCAGCACAGCGAGCGGTGGAGAAAATGAGGCGGGCATTGCGCTGGCTGAGGAGGTCACGGCCAATCACGGTGGTAGCACCAGGAAGAACTGAACCAGATGCTGCGCCAGCACAGGCATCCCAACCAACAGAGGTTCAGATCAGATTCCCTCTGTTCGGCAAGGGGAGTCAAGGGGCCCCTAGCACGAAGGGGGTGCACCAGCGCGCGTTGCAGCCCCCAGGAGTCAGAAGGGTGCGCTTTAGAGAGGAAGCAGCCCCGCGCCAGCTGGTCGGAAGAGCTCTGCGCCGACAACTGGATCGCGCTAAGCAGCCAGTTCTGTCACACGCCCAGCAACGGTTACGCGACGGGCACCTGTCAGCAGCCTGGAAAGCAGCACAGACAGTAACGCGCAGAAGGAAAGAAGTGGAAGTGCACGGGCACAGAGTCAGAAGTGCATTGGCGCAAATTCGGGAGCGTGTTGACCAGCTAAGGAAGATCACCCGAGTGCACCAGGAAGCTGAGGCAGCTCGACCTGCGCCATGGCCCGGTGATTCAGAACCGGAAGATCTGATCACCAGGCAAGCTCGCTGGCAAGCCAAGATAGCAGAGGCCGGTACGTACCATCTGCCAGAGGACAACTCAGATGAGGAGCTGAATCCGCCTGAGAAGGAGCCGGGACTGCACAAACTGGCCAGCATCAGACCAGAGATAGGGGTGGACGCGGGGTCTGGACGCTGGGGAGAATGGCTGGACGCAGATGGGCTAGCCGCTATGGACGCGAAGGGGCCCACTCTGCTGATTTTCTGGGCTTGGATAGGCAGAGTACGAGTAAAAGTCTTGGTAGACTCTGGAGCTTCTTCTAGCTTCACTTCTGTGGAGGCCGCCAAGAAGTTTAAACTCCAGCCCAAGAAACACGAGACGCCGATGAAGGTGCAGGTAGCAGATGGCACTGTGTACGATGCCAACTCTTGCGTCCGTCCGAAGCTCACAGCCGAGACACGTAAGGGCAGTTATGCTAAACAGGTTACACTGCGTGTCATGCCACTAGCGCTCGGAGTGGACATAGTGCTGGGCGGAGACTGGCTACGAGCACAGAAGAAGGTCACATTTGACTACGCCCAGTATGGCAGCGTGAAGTTCGGACATGGGTCGCAGAAAGTAGTCATCGCGGGTTGCAACCCCGGGTCATCATCTGCAGGGTCTGGGCAGGCCATGGTACTGGTAGAGGCACAGCTTATCAGTACTAAGCAGGCTAGGAAGGATCTGCGAGCTTTGAAGAATAGCGGCGAAGAAGCGTACCTGATGTACCTAGCTCCAGATGGCACATTCAAAATGGAGGCCACCGACGACCCCAACTCTCCCTTAGAGGCATCTGCAGCCTTATCAGAGTCATCTTCATCATCATCATCGGAGGCAGAGGGTGACAACGCTAGGCAAATGGGGGGGAAGTTACCTCTGACGAGGAAGGCTGCAACAGCGACAGTACAGAAGCGAGCGTGGCCACCCTAATCTCCGACAGCAGTTCGTCCGAATCTGAACAAGATGCAACGGAACAGGAGGACAGGGCACAGGAGCAGGTGTGTGCTCTGAGACCGGTGACGTGCCCCACATCAGCGCAACCCGCTGTGCGAGACTGGGGACCTTACCCCACGAGGGCCAGATGGGAAGCGTTCCAGATGCTTCCGCGAGAGCGCAGGGAGCAGGCAGCACAGCACCATGCGGAGGAATTGGAACCTGAGTGGGAAGAGGAGGCATACTGTTTGTGGAAAACAGGGCAGGCACTGCGTCTGCAGCAGGAGCAACGAAGGAGCAGAGGGGTGAACCACAGGAGATCGCGCAGAGTTAGCGAGCCAGTACTGGCAGCACCTATAGAAGCTGAGACAGGGCAAGGCAAAGATGGGTATAGCTGTTTCAGGAAAGAGGCACCAACTGCTGCGGCGACACCTAGTGATGAGCGGAACAGCGGCGCGGACGACAAGGTCAAGCAGCACGAAGGCGAGACCAAGGAGGCCAAGCCGGATGAGGAGGACGCAGAGGTACGCCACAATGGATCCTGGACGAGCTGGTGAAGCTGAAGCAGCGGTACCAGGACGTGGTGGGGATGGAACTACCCAAGGGCGTGGTGGATCGAGAGCACAAATCGCCGCTGGTACTGGACCCTGAGTACAAAGAGGGAGCTCGGCATAAACGATGCTACAAACTATCCATGGAGGAAATGAAGCAGCTCGTGTACAGTTAGACGAGCTTCTGGCAAAAGGGTACATCCGCCCTTCTTCCTCGCCATGGGGCAGCCCGGTGTTGATGGTGCCCAAGCCTTCGAACCCAAAGGAACTAAGGCTGGTGATTGACTACAGACAGATCAACGAGATCACTGTAAAGGACCGTTACCCCTTCTTACCGGACGTGCAGGCTCTTATTGATGACATGCAAGTAAGGAGCAACCATCTTTTCTACCGCTGATGCATTGTGGGGGTTTTGGCAAGTTCCTATGGAGGAAGAAGCAGTGGAGAAGACCGCCATGACCACGCCGTTTGGAGCATATGAGTGGTTGGTCATGCCAATGGGGCTGTCCAATAGTCCTTCGTGTTGGCAGCGGATGATGCAGAAGTACTTGGGTCACCTACCGTTCGTCAGAGTTTTTGTGGATGACATTATGATCTTCTCACGCAACCCCGACGAGCACCTGGGCCACCTGCGGCAGGTTTTGGAGGTATGTCGACAGAATAAGGTCAAGCTGAAGGAGTCCAAGCTACGATGCTTTAAACGCTCAGTACGTTTCCTGGGACATGTCATTGACCGCACTGGCTGCCGACCACAGCAAGACAAGATAGCATCCATACGGGACTGGCCGCGACTGGAAACGGTGAAGCACGTGCGACAGTTCTTGGGTTTGGCTGGGTTTTATCGACGGTACATACAGGGTTTCGCTGACTTAGCGCACCCCTTGACCAAGCTAACCAAGAACCTAGTGCCATGGGAATGGGGACCGGAGCAGGAACACGCCTTTGCACGCCTCAAGACCGCTCTCACCACTGCACCGACCTTGATCTTGCCCGATCAGGAAGCAGCTCATCGCGGCACCAGCCCCTTTGTTGTGCAGACCGATGCGAGTGCAGTGGCATTAGCTGGCGTGCTGATGCAGGATTTAGGCAAGGGCCTGCAACTAACCCATAGCCTTCGAGAGTAAGCAATTCTCTTCAGCCGAGCAGAACTACCACGCGGGGGAGCCTTTTTCTGAGGATGCTGCAGGGTGCCAGCGTGGACCTGAGCCATGCTGCCAATGACGGCCGCACGCCTGGGTATAAGGCTGCGGAGAGGGGACACATGGAGGCGCTGAGGATGCTTTGGAAAGAAGCCGGCGCAAAGGTGGATGCAGAGGACGGGGAGGGCCGCACCTCATTGACACTGGCATTGGCAGGGGGTCGTTGTGGCGGCGCTTCTTGAGGCGGGGGCTGGAGTGAACGCAGGCACGGGGCAGCGGCCGGTCCACGCGGCGGCGGAGAGGGGCATGGTGGAGATGCTGAGGGTGCTGGTGGACAAGGGTGCAGAGATGGACGCAGAGGACGGGGCGGGCCGTATTGAGAGCGTTTTCTGCCTCTGGTATTTGACCTCCGGGTCGGTATCAGCAGGGCAGGAGAGCGGTGCGGAGTTCGTCATTGGACTCTGCGTCGGGAAGGGCACTCCGCCTCCAAGCGGTCCCTCCTGGTACGCGTGCGCAGCCGGACTGAAGGCTGCTGCAGGCGGCGCATCCTCACTCTTCATTCAGACATCCGGGTCGTAACATCTTTTTATAATCAGAAGCCTGACCGATTCCGAATTTCCGATTGTTGTGCATGCCCTGCAGTGAATGCTTGCAGTGAATGCCTGGGAGGGGGGAAATGGGGGGCTCGCGGTGGTGCGCTTCGGGGGGGTGGTTG
>LGRX02012566.1:0-30915 GCA_001247695.2 Cymbomonas tetramitiformis
CCAAAGATATCTCACTGTACGCATCAAGGGATACTTATGAATCTCATCGATAACGTAAGCTCGGAAGGCCAAGAGCAAGAGGTCGGTTTTTAATGAACTGTCTTGTGGCGGTAAAGGATCCTTAAAAATCGCATCGATCGCATCGTCAGGCCCGTTTTCGACCTCAGACACCGCTTGCTTCATAGCGGACAATGTGCTACTCCAGGTATTTGTTAGCTCCTCACAAAATTGCGTAGTCAAAATGGAAGTATTGCCCGATACACAGTGAGTGTCCCGCTCTTCACCACTCTCCGCGCGTTTGGCCGCAAAGCTGCGAGTGTTAGGCAGATAATCGCATACACAATCGTTTTTTATGTGAGCGTTGAAGAATCTATTCGTGCAGCGCGCGCCGGATTTATTAACACCCTCATGGTCAAATATTTGTTGTAATATCTCTGTCGAAAGATCTAAAAGCCGCATCTTTGAAGACGGCGAATATAATATCGTCATATTTATAACTGGTTAAAGTAGTACACGGATGCGTGTTTACGTTATGTATATATACTGCAATCGTAGAAAATGTCAATACTAAAAAAACGTGGGATCTTCGCGAGGCCGTATGCAAGAACTCTTCTCGGGCTTTTTGCTTCGTATATACAGCAAACAATTTCACGACCCATATGTTTCCTACATTCTCCGTATATTCGTCTAACAATTTGTTGAATGTTGCAATTTCTGTGTTTAAAAATGGATACAAGTTCGTGATTTGAATCAAAAATTCTCCTCCGAGGGGCATTCACAGGCCTTTGCAGCAAACGTTATCGCAAGACTCCGAGCTCAACAACGAAGTGGATCTATTCAAAGCTTACTACGAAAGCCTGTAAGAACGCGTGTAGCGTAGAGGTTTGCTGTAGCTTGTACGTGCCGGCTGTTCTGCACGCAGACCGACGAGGTTTACGACGAGATAGACGCTGTTACCACACCGAGTGCTACGACCGCTTGCACAAGAGAACTGATCATTTCACCTGGACGAACCGACGCGCGTTATGACGATTCTTGCTAAGATTGTCTGCGTGGGGCATCCGTGGACGGTACGCGTAATTTGTCGCTGGCCTTAGTTTGTAAATATATATTTGCGACGTTTGTTACGTAAACACATATCCAAATATAAATACACGCGTAAACGGACAACGTGTACAAATATCAATTTTACCCGCACGTCGGCATGATTGTCACGACCGCTAAGGCAATCAAAACTGAATGCTCGTCCGATGATTCTGAATCGTTCGGTGCATTATTTAGTCGGTTGCCCGAATTGGCCCAAGAGCGCGTCGTAGCAAATTTTCCGTACGAAGATGCGAGGCGCATATTTGGAGAACGGCTTCCCTTAGGCGCGTGTGAATGTGAATGGTTCCGCACGTCCGGCAAATTTTTGGTACCCGCTGAAATTACGGGACCCGCTGAAATTACGGGACCCGCTGAAATTACGGGACCCGCTGAAATTACGGGACCCGCTGAAATTACGGGACCCGCTGAAATTACGGGACCCGCTGAGAAGTGCGTCTGTATTAAAAGTCTTCACGATTCGTACGAATCATTTTGCGAAACGTTGACCAGCTGGTGGAACCGTCGTAAGGCAAATCTGGATGGCGAGTATTTTAAAAGAGTCCCGTCTGAACCCCTGACACAAGTGTGGTGGTCGATCGGAAAGATAAGCGAGATCTACGACGATCCGTTCATTAAGGGTGACGCGCTAAAAACACGGTTAATATCTTGCGCCATCAAAGATTATTTATTTGACAAAAAAATGATGTTGTACAACGACTTTCAAACTCTAGAGGAAGACCTCAAATTTAAAGTCAAAGAAGAGCCCGTCTATGAAGGGTGTCAATTTCGTACCACATTGCAAGATGAACTGTTTCGAATGTACGACGCAAAATTGTTTTTTGACCATAAAGAATCTGTACAATTTTCTATTTTGGACCATCTCTCGGCAACCATAACAAGAGTGTCCGATACCTACTCGCTTGAAGACACATTTTATTACAAGGAATTCTGTTTCAAAAAGAGTCGGCATGCAGTAAAAGTACGGGATGTGAAACTAGACATAAACGATGACGGATTAAACCACGAAAAAAACTTGCAAGAATTCTCGCGGCTTCGCAGTATGCATATACATGAATTATACAGATCCTTTATGATCCCCGAACGAAATCTGGCAAATGCTGAGATTGCTTTAACCCAATTATTTTCAAAATATCACAATTTCACTCTAGACGACGTGCTATATGGCATATGTGCCCCGGAGACTCCCGTAGTATTATGCGTAATCTTTTGTGAGCAATTTTGCAACGCTTACAATAACCAAAAGTACAAAACGAATCACGATTTAAACGAAATTCTTATGTTTTTACAGAGGTCCGGTTCAAAACTTTCGATTTCGCTCGATCCCAATTCGTCCAATGACACGTATATTGAAACTTACATTGCCAAATTCAGAGAGTTTGTCAGGACTTGTCTGAAAATACTTGCGCGTCGTAAAAAAGAAATGGACCTTTCTAGTATAATTCTATTATCGCGTTCGATAGAGGCGGGTGCATTCGAAGAAGATCATATTCCGATCGTTGTTCGTTTTATATGCGACGCGTGCGAAAGTATTTTCGAAGCAAACAGGGACAACAGTAGCTTTTTAGAAGACACCTTTTGGTGTATAATTTTCCTATTCCAAAAGATGCAACTACCCGAATATACGACAAAGATCTCTATAAACGCTATATTGCGTTTTACGACACCGATACTTTTAAAATATCCGGGATGGAACAAAATACGCGCCATGCGTTTTTTGATGATATTGGACCGTACTGCATACGATCGGGAAGTCAAAGTCAAACTAATCGAAAAAATGTTGGATGTATCGAGTGAAGCCACCAATTTAAGCGTTGGTCTCGCGTCTAGAATACGCCGCCACGTACCTGATGATCCGTCTCTTTTTGCTCGTGTTTTACAACGAGCGACGGAGCTTGCCGGAGCTGGGAGCTCTATAGGGTGAAGCGCGCTTGGGTCTATCGGGTCGGCTCCGTTTCCTGGACCGTGCGAATGTGCATGAACGTGCTTCTTTGGTGCCACGCTTTGCGCACATCTTTTCTCAGCGGGAGAGGCGACCGGTTTTGATGGGACAAATTGAATCGGAGCAAGCTCGCGAATTGCACCGCAGACACCGCTCGATTCGATCTCGAGCCTTTCCTCGCGCGAGCCTCCTCGCGTAATGTCGAGGAGCATCGCTACATTACCCATAGAAAACACTCCCATTTGTGTGTATCGTCAGATGGTTCTTCCGAGTAGGCGATTTTTTAGGCCGAACGGCGTATCACACGGTATAAATACATATCTTACAAAGCGTGTATACCGGTCGTTAAAAAAAGGTGTGCGTCACGTTCAAAATGAGTATCATGTATCAAAAAATCCCGTCGCTGCCGCCTGTGCCGCAGGTAGGCGAAGTATTTGACGCAAAGATTGCCCTATGGAAATCGTTCGATTTAAAAAGGGTGACAAACGCTTTAAAGGATGGAGAACCAACTGAGACATATCACCCGCGTTTCAATTTAAAGTTCGGCCTCCCCGACAAGCGTGATGGACGTATCCCAGTGACTGTGATTTATTATGGAAATGAATTTCGTTTGTTTGTAAAGTACAACAAAAACAGTAACCGCGTCGAATATGCAGGTCCGGATTCAATCCCGGTGCTTACCAACAAAAAAGACAATAACAAAAATACAACACGGGCTGACCCCCCCGTCTCGGTAGTCGTGCAGTCAAACCCGGCGCCTACCGACAAAAACAAGAGAACCAACGATAACACACGGGTTGGCAACCCCACCTCAGCAACCGTGCAGCCAAACCCGGAGCCTACCAACAAAAACAAGAGAACCAACGATAACACACGGGTTGGAAACCCCACCTCAGCAGCCGTGCAGCCAAACCCGGAGCCTGGCAACAAAAACAAGAGAACCAACGATAACACACGGGTTGGAAACCTCACCTCAGCAAGCGTGCAGCCAAACCCGGAGCCTACCAACAAAAACGACAATACCAACCAAAACGAGAATACCGACAATAACAAGTGGTGGTGATACCCGCGAAATCGAAAGCTCGGTAAGCCCTGGCATGGACCTGTAACCGTGGTGGAGTGCTTCTACAGCGATTTGCAGGCGGAGCTGGCAGAGGCGGATCGCGGGGCACCGGTGGCACATCGGTTGGCGCTGCCGCCGCACTGGCGCATTCACGACGTGTTTGCGCAGCACCGCCTGCAGCCGTAGGGTTCTTGCATAATCTCATCGACGGCAACATCTTCGGAGTATTCAAGGTCCGGATAATTTAATCCGGTATGTGTACAGAATTCACTCGACTGGAGCTCGTTGTAATATTCAACTTCGCTCAATAGCTCTTTACGGTAAGAATAAAAAGATACCTTTTTTTTGCGCGTCGATGGTGGCTTTGTACGTACTTATACCGTACGTGCAAAAAGCCCGAGGATTCGGTGATAAAAGGCGATCGCGGTCCAACGTATAAATACTTTGTAGACATCAAGGCAAACGTCGACCGCTTCGATGCGACATGGAAAAGCTGCGGTACTGGCTGTGTCTTTCTATGATCGCTTCGCTCGGAGCCTCTCGCGATTTACGGGAAACCGAGATTGCGCGCAGCTCCTTCGCAGATACGACGGTGAGTCCGCAGGTTCCGGGTAGACCTTTCATCGACGAGAACTACGATCCCGACGTGGCATTCAAAGCGCCCCGTTTTTCGTTCGTCGGATCGGGTTACTGCGATTGTGGTTCTGAGTACGAGAAGAACCATTGCGAAATTCAAAAAGCCTTTTCGACCAAGGAATACGGCTGCGTCGTCCCTAGGGAAGTGTGTGAAAACACCTGTGTTAACATGGACGGATGCGTTGCGTACGCATGGCGCGGTGGCGTAGGTGACGACGAATGCTTTTTTTACGTAGACACCGTTCCCCCAACCACATCCACGTGCGCAGGCTGCTACGAATGCTACATGTGCTACGCGATGGACAACGGTCTGTTTTAAACAACAATTCCGACAGTCTCGTTTGAAAGTCGGTTCCTAATCTAAATCTAGGATCTAAATTTAGATGACTCGGCCTCTGTGACTATCTCTAATTTTCGTATTGCCCATAATACTACCTGCTTCAACATGCATGTATGTACAAAAGTGCATAGTATTTGAATCGTGTTTTGACGTTGCAATACTCGTCGTTTGTCTACACGCCCATTCGATTGTTGCCACGGATCCTCCGTGAACTGTTCGATGAGTTGTCGCGAAAGCGACGGCGTATCACCAGAGCAGCTTTCATTGTCGACAGTCGAAACCAGCTTTGTCGATTGTTTTTAAATGTCCTAGGTCGACCGTCACGCGACCTAGCATGTCGAGGGCTTTTGCTAGATTGGACGACAAACGTTATATATACACGCGTGTATAAGCGCGTAATCGCACATTCGTTCCGACCTTGAAACGAGTCGCATCCGTCATGATAGTCGTCGATTCGCAACACGACAACAGACTTACAAACCTCGCGACGCACAAAACCCCCGTGCCGGGAAGCGAGTCCGGCATGGAGCTCGCGAATGTTTTTATGCCCGTTCTGTATGCGCGAACTACTGATAGGGGTTATATAGACGCCTTGCAAAAGATTTGTCTCGGTGCAAATAAATATGTATTCCTCTCCGCTTTGTACGATTTGATCATAAGTGTACGCGATCCTGACGAAGAGTGCAACCTTATGAACGAGAGTTACCGGTTTTTATTGCAATCGTCTGATGACACTGGTCCGCTTTATGATAATATTCGTTCAAGTGACGTGATAGGTTTGTTCAAACCCGTCCCGTCATCAACAAAATTGTTGAGTGTATGGGCGATCGACATCTACACGTACATTTTGACGCAGAAGTATAGTTCCTTAAACAAGAACACCGCGGTGATCTCTCATTCTCACTTTAGCCGCATGGAAACCATTTACAAAACAGAAAAGGGGATTTCGATAGGGACCTTCTTTAGTGACGCTTACGACGACGCTTGTGACTTTGATGAAAGTTTGATAAAAGAGTATGTAGATACGCTCAAAAGAAAGTCACCGGAGAATCTCTTGTTGGGTTGCTTCGTGTATGACGGAAAGGGTACACATATTTTTGCGGCGCATTACAATTTCATCAAGAACGAGTTAAGCGTACTGAATCACGGCAGCGAAGATTTGGAGAATGTATCAGGTACAAACCCCGACAACGAAAAATTTTTACTTGGCCGATTGGTCGGTATTTTGAGGCACTTCTTCTCTATCCAGGCGCATATCAACATATGCATGTACGTCGATCAAAGACACGACTTTTACGACAAACGCATAGTACTTGCAAAGCCAGATTCACAAACGGACATTCTAAGTAGAACTGACAAAGTTTCCGTAGAATATCGTCAAACAAAAGGACAGTCGATGCGTAATTGTTGGGAGATATATCTGTACTACATGGATGCGTTTATGGAATGCCCGCCCAAATACCAAAGGTATGTATCTAAAATCGGAGGGGAAGAGAAATTAGAACAAGTTCAATATCCAGTGATTTTCTATAGGGGGATAGAAAAAGATCCCAAAAAACGGATAGAGATCGCTCTGGGAAAGTTGTGGATAGATTGGGAGGTCGATCCACAAGACGTCTTTGATTATCACGCGGCGCTCCTGGATAAGTTGCGACTGGTTTCGCAACAACCAGCCATAGGTGAGTTGCAGGACATCGTCGACGAGCAGGGTGTGTCCAGCCTGCTGCAGGCGCTCGATCCGGTATTCTTTAAAGAGTTGCTACCAAACTTGACTTCCACGGAATCTTTGCAAGCAACCAAAGACTCTATTATTAAATATTGGAAAGAACACAGTCCAGCCCTAAGAATTAAAAAAAAAAGGGCCGGAATAGAAGAGATGTCAAAAAAAATCGAGCGTGACATCGACAAGGCAAACGAGGAGGTCGATCGTCGCCTTATGCGAAGGGCGTTCGATGTCGATTGGTATCGGATGACCATAAGCACAAACGCGCTAGCGTTTGTCCACGAAAAGTGCGTCGAACTGAGAAATTTCAGCGGTCCCACGTTAACCGTAATTTCGAGCGACTCGCGCGTCAAAGGGTATAGAGTAAAAGTGAGCATAGGCAACAATGTCAGGTTTCAAAGTTTTTTGTATGTAAACGACGAGAATGACGGAACGTTTGACAAATATTTTATCGAATACACGGACAGGCTCGTTATCAGGTTAGTGGAACATACCCAGATGCAGGTAGAGCTTTCACCCATCACGAGATTTGGCTTACTGGATAAATACCGTTACAACTTGGAAATACACACGTCAGGAGATCCGATTGTCGCAAGCTTTCAATACGCGCAACAGACGACGCAACCTAAAGATCTCGACGAGTCCGTACGTGTGCATAATTTTGCGACCGAACCGGAGATATCAGGAGCGGTGAAATTTAATTCCTTATTGGATTCTACTGATATCACAACAACTACGTGTTTCCTTACTCAGATGAAAAAGCGAGAATTCGATCTAAATCACATAAAAATACGTTACGAGGATTTGTTTTTCGACTCCTGGTTATACACCGTAGTGAAAATACAAACAAAAAAAATGCGACCCACTTTGTGGCAGATTTTGACAGTACCAAAATACTCGCCAAACTCTACGGTTAACCCGTATGCGACTTTCCCGTGTGGAGTGCAACACGAAAAGGGTTTGTTTCAATGCATAGTTGTCGGCAACGAACCTCAACACGTGCACGTAAATTTGCCCGTACAGACGATTGATCTGCCGAAGTTGGAATATACCGTGGAGATAACAGGTTACCGCGTACCGAAAAATGAAAGGAGTACGTTCGGGCCCGTGTTACGACAATTGCGACATCTTTCGTTGGACGACCAACGATGCGTACAATTTGGTAAAGATCATGAATGCATTTTCGAGGCGAAGGCAGAGTTGAGTGATGGCGGTGAGAAAACGGTGACCGTGACGAAAGTTGGATTTGTAAATGAAGAACCTTCTATATACACTCACGGGTACGCGTTAGATGAAGACAAGGACAACTGTACGTTTGAATACGAGGGTTCGAACATTCACGCGCGTGTAAAATTCGAAGTGTCGCACACACCAGACCTCGATCTTCTTTAGAGGCTACGACACATCACAACAAATGGAAAATCCTTAAGAGAAACCTCGATAATCTTCGAAGAATGGATCGTCTAATGGAAACAGCTTTTTATCGCATGAATAATCGATGGCGTATTTGAGCCCCAAACGTGTATAAATACACGAAGGGACCATGTATGTCGTCCGTCGCGCGCAGAAAACGGTCGAGGTGTGCGTGTGTGTGTTCTCGAGTCATGATCGATGTAGACCCTAAAACGATTAATCGGTGGAAGCTTGAGAAATTTGAAAATAGGTTGTGTATACATACATTCAGCGGTGATAACGGGGATTGCGAAAAATTTATCGAAAACCTCGCGAATGCGTTAGATGCAGCTGCAAAGTTATACGAAATCGACCTACAAGAACGAGGTGTAACAGGAATGAATATGCCGTTCAGCACTCACGAGGAGTGTGAAGAGGCCTACGCAGAATGTACGAACGTCCAGCGGGTGAATATGGTGATGACAATTTTGCGGTTTCTGTATGCGCGACACACGAGCGTAGAAACTCAAGACGTCATATTTCGGACCGAACATGTCGCGGTGTTACTGTATGTGGTTGTGTCATTCGCGATTCGATATCCGATTGGTAAGTTGCTCGAGTATATGAAACCAACGGTAAGAAATTTGGTCGTGTTCTTCTTTTTCGCAGCGATGTACGCGACTTATCTGCAGCCCAATCTTTTTGGAGGACGCTCGACTTGGATCGAATGTGGCGTAATCTACAAGATGGCTATGAGTTGTTTGTTGAAGAACTTGCCCGGATTGTACGGTGTCATCCCGGACTCAGTGAAAGCCTTCCTTGAAAAAGCTTACTCGACGCTTCCCGATGGCGTCCATCTCTCCGACGTCGGCAGACTGATGAAAGAGCACGACATCAACTTCCTGAATGCGAAGCTCCGATTTTATGCGCACCACTATCCTGCCCAAATCACGAATAATTTGACGAGCTATTCATCCGATGCCGACAAACAAGCCGCGATCGCAGCGCTTCATTCGACTATTTATGACGCGCTCCAGAAAGGAATGCTTCGAATCGTTTCCGGAACGGGTACAGATCTTAAACAGATTGGAGGTTTCCTTGAAGCGATAGGATCGCCGCCTCCTGAAAGCCTTGGTTCAGAAAATGCGGTCCTGAACAAAACCTCACTTCAGAAAGTGTGGTCGTATATTCCATTTTGATAAATGCTCCTTTTGAGCCTTCCGATTCAGAAATGTCCATCTGCCGCATCATGTCGATTGTCCTATCGCAGACGTCGGCTGTCCTACTCCAGAATTTGCGAGGAGCTCACAAACGCTGCTCATCTGACCAATCGTATTCACAGCAATTCATCAAACTCGTAACCTTTTCATACCGGATATGTACGAGAGCCCGTTTGTGGCCTTTATTCGGAGCGTTTGTAACATGAGCGTTTCATTTTACATCGTTTTACAAGCACACCGATCCGCATCTCGTGCTGAAAACACGGAACGAACACCAGACAGCACGGACAATGCTGAGGCATCGCATGTATTCTATTATATGACGTGGTTTCGGGCTAAAACAAAAATTGATTACAGCGTCACATCGTCTTTTTTGCATTTGCATATTGCTAAAAGGGTGAGCGCTGGTACAAGACCAACACATAACCACGCGCCCGCAGGGTATGATCGCCACATCCTTATTATCGTTTTGCCTTTGTCGCTCCGTAAGGCGCGCCCGTGAGTGGCCAACCCTCGCGGAGCGATCTCACGCCAGGCGATTCCGATCGAAATTGGCGAAGAGTGAAGCCGCACGTCACACTCAAGCTGATTTAGCCGTCACACCGTCGACAGGACAAAAATGGAAAGTACGCGAGTCCAAGAGCAGAACAGGTGATGGACCGGCCGGCCGTGGATCCGTACGCCCATGGCGGTGAGGCACAAGCGCACAAAGAAATGTCCGTTAAGTATACAAAAGGGGTTCCATAATTATAAATAACGATCGCTAAGGAGATGCGGAGATTATTACCACGTTTTTTATCGACGAATGTGACCTTATCGCTGTATCGCTTTTAACTGTGCCGTATCTCGGTTACCCTATCCAGAAATTTTTTTGACTGCGATTGTCGATACGAACCCGAGAAACAAAAGTTCGTCGCGGAGGAGAAAGTCGAGGAAGGGAGTGAGCGACACGCGTACCGTCTGTCCTGAAAGGAGTCCTCGCTGTGGGATGCGACTCTTTCCCCTTCTCTGTGTACACGGCCGACGAAGAGCGCGGAATCTGCGACCCGGTTTTGAAACCCCGTCCGGACGAATATGGAAAGGTCTTTCCGTTACCCGATTCGTACGTCCTCCTGCAGAACGGAAGTCTGCGCCCCGCGACCCCGCTCTCGCTGCCCAGGTTGCGCTCGTACACCCCTCATAACGACTTGCACGCATGGACGCAGTATCTGCGGGCATTCGAAAATCACAAAAAATTGCGCGCGGAGTAACGGACCGCCGCCTTCCTCGAGTAGTGCCAACACGAGGCGATCCGAGGCATCAAGATTGCACGATCAGAGAGAGAGAGAGAGAGGATCCCGTACGATTCAAAAGACCCAATATTTCGTACGGTGGCCCGAACTAGACAAGCTCGCGCGAGGCGGTATGTATATATAAATACACGAGCTCTCTCGTCGGCGTATCGTCGGCGTGTGAAGCGTTTTTTCCTCTCCCCCACGAGAGCGCCGATACCCGCGTATCAATTCTTTCGGACCGATCTTGAGCGCGCCGTCCAGCACGGTGCGGGACTGGCCGAGTTTAAACGTTCACGTTTCGAAGAAGCGCAAGTCCAGGAACCTCTTTTTCCCGTTTGAAAAGCATGTCGATCGTCCTACCACTGGTCGCACCTCGTCCAGCGACGGACCAATCGAACATGCGGCTCGATTCCTTTAGCATGCCCTACATGTCGAGCGACGATGATCCGCTCGGAGAAGGCTTCGCGGAGGATCTGAGAGAGCGAGCGACCACTCGACATTGCGTCGTCACGCTCGCCTTGCGAAACATGTTGTGCAGGAGAATAAGAACCGAACTTACATCGGAGGCATCATGCGAAAGCTTTCCACGCCTCGCGGATTTGGGTGTCTCCATCACGCCACGACACTTGAAGACCCTTATCGTCGACCTTTTCGATTTCGCCGATCCGTTGTACGACCATCTCCAGATATACTCCTACATCTTGACACGGTTGTATTCGAGCAGTAGCGAGAACACCGTCGTGCTTTCATGGCGTTTGTTTCTGTGGATGAACGCGAGCTACATGAGCGAGAAGGAGGAGAATATACATATATTCCATAAGTTCCACGAGGGATTCGAACAGTATGCTGAAGAATACGAAAAGCAACGTAGACAGTTGCTACACATGTTCCCAAACCTGACCAATTCATCGAAGCTCGACAACTTGTTGATACCTTGCTCCACGCCCAACCACATTTTTTTGGCACATTACAACATCACCGCCCAACGATTGCATGTTATCAATCACGGGTCGAAAAAATACATAGTACCCGAAGAGTGGGATGACAAAAAAAAACTCGTGGAGATGGTGAGTCGAATTGTGAACGTTCTAAGATTTTCATTCAAAATCGCCGGAGTTGTGGACGTATACGCTTACGATACCGAAGAAGCCATTCGGATGTATACGACGCAGGGCCCGGAACCGATGGAACTCGGATCCGATAGTGTGGCATCCAATGATATCGAAGAGGAGCGATCAGATCCCGAAAGCTCGGAAACAAGCTCATCGCGGGGTGCACGAGAACCGAGAGCCATTCGACTATTCTATCGCGTGATACAGACACAAGGTGCTGTTCCTAATTGTTGGGAGATATGCATGTATTACATGGAAGCGTTTTTGGAGCGTCCGTACAAATTTGCGCGTGACGTAGTGAAGTCGGGAAACGCGGTCGAGTTTTACGAGGTCCAACGTCCTATGATACTTTATTGCGATCTCCCCACAAATCCCACAAGCGGATTTTGGCGAGACCCGTTTGCAAGAGTCCACGCGAGGGTTCGACAACTCCTTGGCGCATTCGAGATCGACGAGCGCATCCACCCGAGGATTACGCCCACGCCGCTATTGGGAAAGAAGCGGTGCGCAGAGTTGCTTGAGAGGCACACCGAGTTGGCACAGTATCGTGGCACCATGTGTCGAAACGTATTACGTTTCGTTCACCAAGAAGAGGAAGACAAAGACAAAGAAGAAGAGTCGAGTATCGGAAAGTTCCGCGGAGCCGCTTTGTCCGTACGCACCACGCTTTCGCACATTCGTGGATATTACGTAAGCGCAACAACGGCGTCGCCTACCGACATGGACACCTTTGTCTTTTTGAACGGCGCGCGAGGCAGCAGCTTCGACCACTTTTTTGTGGAATACGAAAACGGCATCGTGTTACACCTTGTGGATGCTCCTTTCATGTCTATCGAACTGCGACCAATCGTGCAACCAGGATTCTCGCGGGTAGGCGCCTCGCACAGCTACACGATTCATATCACGAAGTCGGACGATCGCCCCAGCTTTTCCGCGTCGGTCACGCTTAAAGCGGGGCCCTCTTCGTTCGAACTAGAGCCGGAACAAGCTGAAGGGACAGGCGCGGACGTGCTCAAGATCGAACACGAACAAACAGTGTTTCATCTGAAACCCGCCGATAACAGAATGTCGACCGACAATCACATCCGCTTCGCTAGTACAGGCACGGGCGAAGCGGGCCGTTTGCTGTGCCTCTTCGTAGAAATAAAGTACGCTTTTACGTTGTGGGATCTCTTGGCGGCACCGAACATATCGCCAGGGTCCGCGTACAATCCGTACGTGTCGTATCCGTTTCACGGGTCCTTTAAAAACACCGTGTTGCAACTCATCATTCTAGAGAACAAGTCGCAAACGGCGCACATAAATCTGCCGACATGTACCAAACATCACGAGATACAAAATCGTGCGTTGGCCGGAAATCTGTACACGGTGAAAATATACGGCTTACGAGTTTATGAAGAGCTCGCGTCCGTTGTGATAAAAGAACCCAAGCGATTGTACATCGAGTCAACGATCGCGACGAAGAACGGACGAATGTTTGACAACCAATGCGACTCAAAGAATCGAGCGTTCGTCTTCTGGACCGAGGTCGGCCAGTCGGACGTGCAAAAGCATTTCAGTTTCGAAGATCACACACAAAACCTTATATCGAGGGGTACGGTCTGGAACTACTCCACGAAACCGGAGACGGTCGAGAACGAGTTTGCCGTGGATTGGTCGCGCTCTGAAGGAAATACGCGCAGATGCCTTTACATGGCTGGTAATACCAGAATCAGAAAAAGGACCAAATTCGGAAACGATCTGGTTCTTGTCAACATGAAGCACACACCGGAAGTGATTCGGATCCCCGAATGGGTTGACAAGTGCGTGGAAACGTTGCAGTCGATATCCCAAAAGCTCGTCGACGTCACCGAACCTTCGGATCGGAACGGCACCGCGGCGCTTTCGTTCGTGATCGACGACAAAAGATGGGAAACGAACCCATTTTGGATGCCGAACCCGTGCGACAAACACCGAACCACGATCCCGTTCCATATATACACCTGTGTCGATAACAGGGCCGTCGTGATAGCCATCCCCTTTTTCTCGGTCGACAAAGCGTGTGCACTAGATAAATTTGAACAGTCGAAGTCCAACCGGTTCGTGGTTCAGACTTTGAACACGTACCTCGAGAAGCGTAAGATCGATTCTGGCTGGTTCGAAAAATACGACACCGTCACGATATGCGGACATTCCATAGGCGCGGCGTTCGCCCAACACTTTTGCTTGCGCTTCAAGACGGACCCCCTCGCGACGAACAAGCTTCGCGTGTACGGATCCGGTGCATACGCTTTTCTCGAGAATTTCAAAGGGGTCGTCCCTTCGGATGACGCCTTCTTCGTGTACACGGCCGACGAAGAGCGCGGAATCTGCGACCCGGTTTTGAAACCCCGTCCGGACGAACATGGAAAGGTCTTTCCGTTACCCGATTCGTACGTCCTATTGCAGAACGGAAGTCTGCGCCCCGTGACCCCGCTCTTGCTGCTCAGGTTGCGCTCGTACACTCTTGAGAATGACTTGCACGCATGGACGCAGTATCTGCGGGCATTCGAAAATCACAAAAAATTGCGCGCGGAGTAAGGGACCGCCGCCTTCCTCGAGTAGTGCCAACACGAGGCGATCCGAGGCATCAAGATTGCACGCTCAGAGAGAGAGAGAGAGAGAGAGAGAGAGGATCCCGTACGATTCAAAAAAACCGCAAAAACACCATCACATCGCGAGATATTTGCGTTTTACGGACCTGAATATGTGCGTGCGTGCACGACTATCAATAACGGATTGCCACGTGTGTGCTCGGTCAAGTGCCCTCGACCTTTGCGTTTGTGCTCCCAGATTCGTTGGTAGTGTTTAGTTATCTGGACGCCCCAAAAGCCTTTCTCTTTGTGACTCAAGAGCTAAGTCTGCGAGTGGAAGAATATAAGTTGGGAAAGTTCAAAGCTCAATGTACACAGTGCACAAAGAAAAGCTCGCTTGAATTGCACGTGTGAAGCGTGATGACATGAGCTGCTATATTTGTTTACCTCTAAATGGAGTATGCGTCTTACGCTAGAAAGACAAACACATATATAGCAGATTACGTACTCTAGTGTGAAGACTGAGGCACACAGCGGGGAGGACTGAGGTGCACCGCTTTGGCGAAGTTTAAAGAGGTTAGTGGTTAAAAACTCATCATATGCAATAAATGTACACGCGACATGCGTCGTGTACAACTATCGCCGCGTGAGCATCTTTTGCGGTATAAATACACACGCTGCGACCTAGCCAAATTTGTGCAAGATGAGCTTTTGTACCGACACCGAAAATACACTCGCATCGCCGGACGCGCGCGTGCAAACGCTTTGCATGGCACGCAGACCAAAAAGAAATCCCCCGCGGGTACGAGTCGATGATACGTCGTCACGAATGCCAGCAGATGTGAATTTTCACATTGCCTTAAAACATGGTGGGACCGTGCACTGGATGCCCGAAATAATCCCGGGACACAGTATCGTGATTACGTTCGACACGAACGACACGATCAACTTCGAAAATGTGAAAGACAGTACGTTGAAGGATGCTCCAGGCGTACTGCTGTTTTTTATGGACGCTTCGAGACAGTTTTATGTGAAATCACACAAGCCGGCACTCAATGGAAACCGCAGCGAAACCACCAATTCAATATTGGTAAGCCGTGCAGTCGAACAGGCAGTGCGCGATACTTGGTTGGTAAAGGAATCCTCGCAACAACTGCAAGTGACGAATTACGACAAGGTTCGATTCTGTCGCGGATTGCGAAAGCATCTACACACCAAAACTCTTGTACGGTACGAATTGTATTTTGAACCGGACAATTTGGAATGCGTCGGCCTGGAATTTCAAAACAAAACCTGTTGGCGCAAGATATCCGCAAATAATAATATAATGGGATGCGACATTCCTTATAAGTTGAATGCCGAAACAAAGCAAATCGAATTCGGTGAACCGTTGGACGTCGATCAAGCGTCAACTCCAAAACTGACTTTCGCAAAGCAAGCAGGCGAAGCTGGCTACAGATTGAAATGCAGCCATCACGCGCTTCGTATGATATACTTTGACGGTGCGGAATCTGGTCACGAAAAAGGCAAAAACGCGTGTGTTAGCAACGGTGATTACTTTTACTTAACGTGGCATGACGAAGAAAAACACTCCGTGGCGTATCGCATCGGGTATAAATACATGCATACACATCTTGTAGATGACCCATTGGGCGTAGGTGATCCGATACTACCTTACGGACACGGTAAACCAACAGAGTCTGCGCAAGAAGCGATGGCCAACATGCGCAACCAAACCGCTGTGGCGGACTTTCTTGAGATTGATGACGACAGCGATCCGGAGGAGGAGGTGAAGAAGGTGTCTAAAGATAAACCGTCTGCGCAAGGGGCCTCCGAGAATGTGGTTGTGAAGGTCAAAACGGAAAAATAACAAAACCCTAAAACATGCTGAAATGTTTACTGCGATCATGTTTTAGAATGCAACCCCACAATAAGAAACCTTTGTGCGCATCGACGAACCGCCGACCGAGGCGCCGAACGGCACCGTAGGAAGATACACACGACGGAGCAAGTGCGCGCCATGGTCGGCGTGGACGGCGAGCGTCACCTCCACGACGATGGCTACGGCATTTTTGAGGAACTCTGGCGTTGGTTATTCGCCGACGACCTTGCTCGCCACACGCGTTGGTACTACCAAAAACGTACATACGATCGTCAGCATGAAGCCTACACCCCGCGCGAGACATACCTCCGTACAATCGGTTTTCGACTCAAACCGATGCGCTCTCTCTCTCTCTCTCTCTCTCGCGGAAAGACTTTCGAGCACGCGCGATATAAACGCTAAGAAAAAGGACGCTAAGCGACTTTCAAAGGAAACACGAGGAAAAAGCTTGTTGAGAGTGGTGCTTAACGGTGATGGTTCCGATTCGTGGACATCGCCTAGAATCACTCCGAAAAACGCTTTTTCTTGATTAAATGTACCTTACACTGAAAATGTTCATAGTAGCCGGTCTGTTGGAGCGTCGACGAGGAGACGCACGGCATGAATCTGGCTGCCACGAACATGCTCGTCCTAATGGGAGGATGCCACAACTCCTTCGACGGGCGCGCATGTGTATGTAAATGTATATATATTTTTTATAGGTGTCTTACGAGCACTAGTAGGCCCAGTGGGTTAAAAAAAATAACCACGCCCCTGAGGCGTTCGTGTAAATTCATCCTGGCCCCACTCTGGGCTATCTCAGCGAGTATGAATACCTTTAAGAAATTGAACGTGGGCGAGCAAACAATTTTGCCGAAAAGTTTTTACTTGCTGGCCATGGAAGCCGAAAAGCCCGAAATTACTATGTGCATCACTTTTTTCCGGGAAATACGGAGCAAGTGTGTACACAACCTAACAGTTAAAGCGATCCAAGTGCCCGCGGAGACCGGGGAGTCGGGCATGCGCCGCGGCGTGACATACTCTCGAGCGGGTGAGGTGGGCAGGGCGTCGAGCTCAGCGATATGTTGCATGGTTTAGATGAGGGCGTGCTGTTCGGAGGCGGGGGGAGGGGAGCAAAGAATGAGGCGTGTCGCCGCGGACGGCCGTTTCACGCGTCGAAGGTGGGGCGTCGTGTCGGCGGCCGATCGTGTCGGCGGGCGATCGTGTCGGCGGCCGATCGTGTCGGCGGCCGATCGTGTCGGCGGCCGTGACGACGAGTGCTTATCACATCGCACCAACCATACAGACATGCATTTTCTCCAAACACTCACATCGCACCAACCCTACAGACCTTCATTTTCTCCAAATACCCACATCGCACCACCATGCAAGCCCTTTTTGACTCCGATGATGAACCCGAGCCTCTTTACGATCTTCCTGGCAACACCGAAGCGGGTGACGCCGCGATCCGCCTTTTTGACTCCGATGGTGAACCCGAGCCTCTTTACGATCTTCCTGCCAACACCGAAGCGGGTGACGCCGCGATCCGCCTTCTAAAGGCCCGCCTGAAGGAGTGGCCGAACAGCGAACCCCCCTCCGCCGACATCGAAGGCTCGGGCTCCTACGAGCCCATTCCGGAGCTGGCGAGCAGGGTGAGGCAGGTTTGGGCGAGGGATGTCCTGGAGAGTCGTCTCGAGGGCATCACGAAAACCATCATGTCGCGATCGTACTGTTCGATCTGCCGCGAGCACAAGGCGGAAGACGTCAAGCTGTACCGAGGGTGCCTTCAGAAGCTTTCCGTGCAGCATTTGGTGTGCGAGGAGTGCTTCCGCCGGGACCACAGTCCGCAGTGCCCGGTGTGTAGGTGTGACCGCCCACCGACTCCCACGGAGCAGAGCGAGGAGCTGCGTCACGACTTTTACCACACTCCGTGCCAATCCTGTCCGATGTGCACCGACCCCGCGATACGCACCGCCCAGGGATTGCTGGAGCACGTGGACACCGAGTGCGCGGCGGTCGTGTCTCGCGTGGTCTCCGTGGACGTCCGGAAGCTGAGAGCGCTCCTCGAGAAGCAGCGCTCGCGGTGCTTGACGGAGCTCTGGGCCTTCCCGGGGACGGCCTTAACGATCCAGCAGGTCGTGGACAGTGAAGTCGAACCGTTGAAGCGGGAACTGACGCGAGCGAACGAGGAGTTGGAAACGGAGTCGCAGCGCAACGAGCGGTTGGAGATGCAGCTGCGCACGCTCGGGGATGGTGAAACCGAAGAGCTTGAGCGTCTGAATGAAGAGTTGCAGAGCGCACGGCGTGGCGAGAGTTTGTGGCGGGCGGTCAACATAAATCAAGGCGACAAGATCACGGAACTGAAAAACCAACTGGAGAAGCTCCGAGAGCAGGTCGGGAAGTATCAGAGCGAACGGTCGGAGGCGGAATCGCTTCGCGCGGAAAACATGAAGCTCGAGCAGCACTTGGAGAGGCACCGGCAGTCGATAGTCAGTCTGAAAGGCAAGCAGTGCGAATTGCAGCAGGGGTTGGACGACCTGGCCGAACGGAGCGGGAGAGGGTCGTTCGCCGAATCTCGGGGGAAGTGCAAACGGCCCAGGAAGGAACCCGCTTGCAGCAGCCGGGCAAGAGAGAGAGAGGGCGGACGGTACCGTTAGGTAGAACCGTAGCCGAACATGAATTTTCTTAGCTATTAATATGTAAGCGCTTTTTATACAAATTGATGTATCCTCCTTAAGGTATCGAGCGTGCAATACAAACCGGTGTTGTTAAGAGTGCACCTGTGACTACCAAAATTTTCTAACACCTTCCGAACTGTGCGTGATTGGACATGTGTGCATGTGGTGGGAGCATAGCACTAGTTATCGTGCAGGATGGTGAACAGCATACCATGTACTGAACGAATCTAGCATGGTATATATCAAGCTAGAGGTTATTGTAATCCTGCTATGGTCTCATTTACAATAACGAGTTGCTGACTGAGTTTACGCGTAGCTCTGGTGAGTATTCCTTCCAGTCAAACGCTCGTATACATAAAGACGGGTTCGTAATAATAGCATGCACATCTAGCGACAGCATATTCAGGGTTCAAGCTATCCACGGCTTCTGCTCTCGCCGAGCGCTATCCGCTTCCGGCGTCCGGCTATGACCACGAACCTCTGCGCGCTTTGCAGCGCGGCCCCTCTCGGGCGTGCGGCTCCTCGAGCTTTCGCTTCAGCTGCTCGTGCTCGCTCCACTCCTCCTGCCAGCTGCGGTACATGGCGGCCTTACTCGCGTGCAGGTGTTCGATGACCTCGCGTTGCGTCTTCGTGGTGCACCGCAACCCCAAAAGCTCGCGCTGCGTCTTGTCGCTCTTCGCCTTCAGCGCTTTGTTCTCCTGCAGCAGCACCTCCATATCCGAGCGCAGGCACAGCTTCTCCGATTCCAGCCGCTTGACCTTCTCCGCCTTCGCCGCAGGGTTGGCCGCCGTCAGCTCCTGCACGCGCCGATTCAGGGCCCTCACCGTCGACCGCAGCTGCTTGGTGTTCACACTGACCTCCGCGCGCTCGCGCAGCAGCTCCTCGCGTCGGCAGTTCAGGCGGTCGCGGTCCTCGGTGACGATCCGCAGCTCGCTCTCCGAACGGCGGTTGGCCCGCAGGAGATCGTCGATGCGGTGCGCCTCCACCAGAGTGTACCCGTCCGACAGCTGCGGGACGGGCCGGAAGCCGCGCTCCTTCCATGTCGCGGGGTCCTCGGCGAGGCTCAGCAGGTGATCGGACAGAGCGCGCAGCACCGCCCTGCTTGTGCCGGTGCGGTCGGGGGAGCTCGGAGGGCTGTAGGCGGGGGAGGTACCCGCGGAGGCTGTGGAGCTCGGAGGGCTATGGGCGGGGGAGGTGCCCGCGGAGACCGGGGAGTCGGGCATGCCGAGCATGAGTCGGGCATAAAACCCCTTTCGTGGAGGAGGGGTTTTATGTGGCGAAGGGGGGCACCCGTGCGTGCAGCCTCAGAGAAGCAAAAACAAAAGTCCCCGCCAGGTTTCAAGGGCGCATGCGAACCTTCATGCTCATGCTGTACCCATATATATGCGAAGCGCTCGCTGACAAGCCCAACGACGCGCGATTCTGGGACAACCCGAAGAACCTCACCCTCAAACCCCAGTTTATGCCGTCCAAAGAGGCACACAACGCTCTAGGGTTCCAAAGGTTGGCAGAACCCCAGGCGACCGAAGGGGAAGAACTAACCACTTGGGAAGAGGGCTTCCACCCCACTCAATCCAAATGGGGCCCGCGATCGCTGTGGCACGCAGGAAGAAGAGGACCCCCCACGACCTCCATGCAAGCCAGAAACGCCTTAAAACAAATGGCGACAGGTTATTGCGCCAAGGACGAAGAAGACCACGAAGACGCCTTTAAATGCCACGATATTGGAGTCAGACCCACCCTGCTTGAGGACCCGGGGGGTAGAGTCATGATCATGGACTCCGTAGGCGTGAGACCCAAGGCGGAAAAATTCCTCTCAGACCTGCGACACGCAGCCAGAGCTGGAGCAAGACTCACCGAGAAGGAGGCGATGGACAGCAGGAGGGCGATGAGGAGAAACCGCCCTGAGGGGTCCCATGCGGACAGCCTCCTGAAGGGGGGAGGAAGAAGAGGAAACGAGCCCCGGGGGGAGGGCACCCCCAGGCACAGGACGGAAGGGGTCTTCTCGGACACCAGAGGCAGGGAGGCGTGGCTTAGCTCCATACAAGTGGAAACCCACAGCCTCTGCACGACGGGCTTGGACACAGTGTCGATGCACCAGACGAAACTCGCGGATGCCCTCAACGGAACCGAGTTCGAGCAGTCGGAACAATATGAGGCGCAGATGCGCAACACGATGGAAACGGTCCGGGACGAGGGATTCTCCTTTGTCCTGACTTGCGACGGCAGCCACTGGAATGTGCTCCTATTCGGAAAAAATGAGGACACCAGTGTTTCAATCTACCTCTACGACCCAATGGGGGGGGAAGACACGCGCCTACTGACGGCGCTGAGACAGTGGGCAGGACCGCCGGGATGGCCGCCGGTCAACGTAACGGTCTCCAACATGGGGGTCGCACACCAACGGGACGGATACCAATGCGGCGTCTGGGTGTGCTACATGATTGACAAGTGGCAGGAATGGAATAGGTCCACCACAGGAGAGAAGTGGGAGTCCTGGATCGGGCTGCATGGGCCCCCGGTGGGCGGAGAAGCTACGACCTCCAAGGGATACAGGAAAGCCATGAGAGGCCCAATCATGGCGCGCATAGGAGAATTGGAACAACGGGAGCGCCACCACGTGTTCCACGGGGAGGGAGAGACTCACGACCCAATCTCCTTCGAGGAAGTGGATGACGAAATCCAGGAAGAGGCTGGCGCGGGGCCAATGCAAGTCGGGAGGAGCCCGACCAGGCAGACCCAGGCAAACACGGTGCCAGCAACCCCCAGGCACGCCCGGGAGCTCCCGAAGGTCGGTGAGAAAAGGACCAGGCAGATCATACAAAGCCCCCAGGCCACGGTGGAGAGCGAGGAGATCAGACCCAGGCCGAATCCGCCTGCGCAGACGCCCCAGAGGGAAACAAGCCCCCACCGGGTCACAAAGGTTAGCCTGGAAGACGGCAGAGGCACGAAATGGAAGGGGACCGCGGCGCAGATCATGATGCTGAGGACATGGGTCCTCGCACAATTGTCCAAAGGAGATGTCAGGACTGGGGAGTTGTTCCAGCATGCGGCCAAAATCGGATTCCCGAGAGACGCGGTTAGGCTGATGACCACGCACCTCGTAAGCAGTGAACAGGTCGCATGGGCAACGCACCCCCCTGTTAATGACTGCCGGAACAGGAACATGTGGTGGAGGATCGACACCATGGAGCTCTCGGTAGGCGCTGGCCCGACGGTTGCCAATGATCCGGAAGTGCTCGAAGAAACGGAGGAGGAACCCCAGGCCGTTGAGGCGTCCGAGAGCACCACGATCCTAGCGGTTAGGACGCACTGGGGAAGCAGGGAATACCTGCTTGGGCCGGTTCGCCCACAAGGGGAGGCATGGGTCGAAGAGGACACACTGCTGACAGGAGGAATTGCGGGAATGAACCCGAGCCGGGCCGAACGAGAGACCGACACGTTCCACAACAAGGAGCGGGAAGCACAGCAGGCTCGGAGACCCACAGAAAGAGAACCGCTGTCAGGAGCTCCCACGAGGCATGCCCACTACTGGCCGGGGGTCACCGAGCTCAACATAGACACTGAACCCTTTAACCCAGACTGGGACGCAGCACCCTCGGGCAAGTGCACGCTCACGACAGAGACAGGCGGGCACCACGTGTTCGCGCACGACGAGCGTGGCAAGATGGTAGGCGCCCTCAAAGAAGAGGTACTCGATAGGCTCTACGACAGATATGTGGCCGCGGCGGGCACGGACAGCGCAGATCAGACCCATACAAGGGCGGGGGAAGAGCGACGGCGGTCCTTCGAGGAGCGGGAGCCACAGCTGGGCACAGTCCACGGATTCGCCACAGAAGTAGTCCTCCTGCTCAAAAGATATTCCTGCGAGGAGGAGGAGGAAGTCAAGAAAACTGCACTGCAAAATCACTGGACGCTCCCTCCAGAAATTATGCAAGCGCTCCAGGAGGCCTTCGGGATCCAGGCGGAGATATTCGCGTCGCCGCTCAACGTACACAGCCACACGGCGACATACTGCTCCAAGTTCGACAGGGACAAGATTTTCGGATCCAAAGGGTCTGCATGGGACACCCAATGGGGAGAGCTGGGCGCCTTCGAGTTCAATCCGGAGTACACAGCGGCAGACCTAGACAAAGCGCTTAAGGAGGCCTTGATGTCCACCATGGCGAAAACCCCGGTACTGGGGGTAGGAATTTACCCGGCCTGGACGAGAACGCCAGCCAAGGCATACTGCAGGAGGTATGGAGATACTAGGATACATGAATTTGGGGTGATCCCAAGAAAAAGCTTTACGTTCCTTCCCCCAGACCACTGGGGAGGCACCACAGTATCAGGCGTCACGAAGAAGGACTACAGCAACTGGGGAGTTAGGATCCTAGTTGTTGCCAACGCAGAGGGATGGCAAAAATTCTGCCCGGACCCAGAAGGGGCAGCGGAACTAGTCGGGAAGGCCCTGCAGCGCAGCACGTACTGCACGGTCCGTAAGTACCACACGATTCGGAACCTCAGGCCGGCCAACCCGAGAGTCCACACCTCGGACGCAGTGTCAGACATGGCGGCGGTCAAAAACGCGATGGAGAGCACTAGTCAACACGACATGATCTTCGACCCTCACCCGATGAGAAAATGGGAAATACCGAGCATGTCGCGCAGACAGGGATGGGGGAACGAAGGGGGTGAGGTCCCCAAGGAAGACCGCACCCCGGAGGCGGCGAGGGCCATGAGACAAACATGGCGCGACAGGGGACTCGCCGAGGTCACGATCACGGAGTACCATGCGGCGAACACGGCATGGCCTTTGGACAAGATCAAAGAGGACTCGAGGGCCAGATGGCTAAAAGCAATGGAGCGCACTCCCATGCTCTTCAGCAGACAAGACAGGGACAGGGGACACACGGAAGTAAGGGAGAGGTTCCCCACGTGTCCCATTAAGCGCAAAACCGGACGTTCCAGAACCTTAGGGGAAATCAACAAAGCCTGGGATGCAACCTCGTTCCTCTATACGGATGGATCGCGACTGGACCCAGAGGAAGAAGGGGGGTTACATAGAGTGGGAGCGGCCTACTGGGACCCCAGAGGGGATGAAAATCCCAGAACTTGGAGGGGCACGTGGTCGACGGGTGGACACCTCACCATCAACAGGGCGGAACTCCTGGCGATCCACGCGGCACTCAGGGCCAGAGAATGCACAACACCGGGCGAGATAGCAATCTGCACGGACAGCCTCTGCAGCATGTACCAAATACTCAACATGTTATCCAGACCCCACACGATGGAGGGCCACAGACACAGGGATTTGCTTGAGGATATACTCTCCCTGGTAGAACAGCATAACAGCCAGGGAACGAAGGTCTCACTCAGGAAGGTCAAAAGCCACACGGGGGTGAAGGGCAACGACAAGGCAGATGAGGCGGCCAAACAGGCAGCAGAGAACCAGGAGGGCACCACCCAAATTGACCCATGGGACAACAGGACCATGTACACGCTCGTGGCCAATGCCCGGGATGGTGAATCGATGAGGCCCCTGCAAGGGCATATCGCATTTAATGGATAAATGGATAAATGGATAAATGGAGAAATGGATAATTCACCAAGTGAAAATACAAAACGGTCCTCAAAATATTTTCAAGTGAAAGTACAAGGACGCGTCCCTCTTCCGGAATATCACCGCACCCCCCTCCCCGACAAGTGAAATTACACAACGGGCCCCGGAAATACTGAAAATACACTTTGGTCTCCTTTTGTGAAAAAATGCACCGACACCTCCCCGAAAAAGTCAAAATGCAAATCAGGTGAAAAACAACAAGTGAAAATACAATGACGCGTCCTTCGTCCGGAATATCACCGCACCCCCCTCCCCGCCAAGTGAAATTACACAACGGGCCCCGGAAATACTGAAAATACACTTTGGTCTCCTTTTGTGAAAACATGCACCGACACCTCCCCGATAAAGTCAAAATGCAAATCAGGTGAAAAACAACAAGTGAAAATACAAGGACGCGTCCTTCGTCCGGAATATCACCGCACCCCCCTCCCCGCCAAGTGAAATTACACAACGGCCCCGGAAATACTGAAAATACACTTTGGTCTCCTTTTGTGAAAAAATGCACCGACACCTCCCCGAAAAAGTCAAAATGCAAATCAGGTGAAAAATACCAAGTGAAAATAAAAGGAAGTTTCTTTTCCCAGAATAATTATGTCTCACAGCAAATCTAACAATGACAACCCTTGTCACCATTGACAGCTAATGAGAAAGTGATATTGAACTGATAATAAGTAGTCCGTGCTGAATATTTTTGAAACATGAAATTATTGTCATCGATGACGATATTTTTAGGTGCTAAACACAAAAAATATTTTATACTTTATTTATACAGTAGAATAAGTTTGTCATCGATGACGATATTTTTAGGTTGCATGAAAACATCATGACAGCTAATGAGAACGTGATATTGAACTGATTATAAGAAGTCCGTGCTGAATATTTTTGAAACATAAAATTATTGTCTTCGATGACGATATTTTTAGGTTGCATGAAAACATCAAGTTACAACAACAAGATTACCATCGGTGACGTTTTTCTCACTATTTGTAAAATAGGTCTGTCAACAAACAAATACCGCAGATAAACACCAGGAATACATATTGCGACTGTCACAAAATAATATAACGGTGTTGCTATTTAGGGTTACGAAGCTCTTGCTGCGTAACTTATTTCCAGACGCGTTCTAATCTAGTCAATGGTACAAGCGTCCAAATCAAACATTCTAACTAAGCTGCATATTCTGAAGCTGCGCCAACAAAACGGACACCTTCCGTCATCCTCCCGCAGCAAGTCACTGCTCAGCTCCATTAACGCTTCGTACGTCAAAATACCGTAGCCGCGAGTGTCATTCCACAGTTGCAACTGCCACCGTGGATATCCCTCGCTTTCGTCGTCGTACCAGCCGATCTCGTACCAGTATACCAAGTGCCTCACACCTGTTCTTTCGGTTGTTGTGCGGCCGTGGATGTACAGCGGCCACACTTGATACCAGTTCCAGGTGTTAAACTGTATTCTGGTTTGGTAAAACTCAATATAGTCCGCTTCCGCTTGTAAACGCGCACGTCTCCAAAGCACATTAATTACCTCCGGGTACACCTCAACTACCTCTGGCTGTTCGTCAGTCATTTCTCAGCGTAATTGCCACAAAGGTTATTTCGCAAAGACCCAAACCGAGTTCGCCTTTTCTATTTATGAGCAAAAGCTAACAGTATTCTATTTATGAACAAAAGCTGACGGTATTCAAACCGCGCGCGCGCGGTGTCGAGTATCGGCGACGAGCACTGGCGGCGGGAAAAGTTCCAGGTTGCTGAAATTTATTTTGTCACACTAACTAGTATTCAAGGAGCAAATTATTTTCTTGCACAAGTTAAAATTATACTAGGACTTCCCCCGTCATCGATGACAACAAACCATGCATGTCCATGTGTCAACAACATGTCGTCATCGATGACGATATTCTCAGGCTGTATTGAACAGAAAGTATATATATTTATGTAAAATCCTCCCGCGTATTATTCTCCGAAGTCAACATTATTACAGATTTAAGTCCAGGTTTTTTTCTAAACAAAGCTCAAACCTCCACTCTTCAAGCGAATCTCTTGAGTTACGTCCACGTCGTCTTGTGCTACTATATTTCGATCGCTCGGTGGCCTTTGAACCTTGAACCAAGGAGGTAAAAGGCAATATACACACTTCTTCACAGGGCAAAACTGTAACTTTTGCGTTACCCATGTTGAAGTGTAGTTAAGTTTCTTTTTTCCCATGACAACAACACGGGGACGGCGAGGAGGAAGTATCGGCTGAAGGGAGTTTGTGTCTTTCGCTGTCACACAGCCACTCCTTGAGTATGAAGCCGCACATGTCGCGTTCTGGGAACTCCCGTTCTGGAGTGCGTACTCTCCTTCTTGGAGCTTTTCCTTACGCTTTGCCACCGTCACATCCTCTAATGCAGTCAAAATCAGTTCCACCTCGTTGTCGGTAAAACCACTTTGGTAGTAGTACGCATGTCCGGGGAGAAAGCCTGCCTTCATTAAAACGTAGCAGATGTGATTGCACCAATGAACACCATATTCCCGTGTACGAGTGGACATAATGTCTTGGAAAAACTTACAGTTACAAGAAACTTGCTTGCCCCTTGAGTGACTAAAAGTCACAACACTCTCGGCCATCCTATAGCCCCCAACCTTCAAGGTGCGTGCGTGAACTCCGAAGTTTTCGTCGTTCACCCCGAGAACTGGAGTGGGCGCGGGAACACTCAGAACCGAAAGCTTTGCGGGCTCCTTGAATAACTTGGTGAGTGTGCCGACAAGCTTCTTGCTGGCTTTCGAGATGTATTTCACCGTGTTCAGGGTCAGCACGGAGTAACGCAAGCCGTCTTTGTCAGGCGAGTGTGTTTGCACAGCCGATAGAAAGTCGAATAAGAGGTCGGAATCAATTTTTGTGGCGGTTTTCCAATAACCATCCAGCGAGTCATCACTCGGGTCAGGATCGACCTTGAAGGTAAAGACTTCCGTCCCATTCTTAATTGTACTTTTACACTTCACAATCTTCGGCGTGGGTTCCTGCATGTAACACGTCAAGCTTTCGTCATCGATGACGATTATGCTGAAGAAAATAGTTTGACATTTTTATCTTTAAAACAACGAAATATTGTCATCGATGACAATAAGTTGAAGTATTAAAAGTTTACAAGGTGCAGATGTAATGTCAACATGTATCCGATTAAAATGTCGACAAAAGACGTGTCTAATTAGGATTAGTGTTAGTTGTTCATACCGGTGTGTTCGTCGTTTGCTGGGCAGCTGGTTGACGAGGGAAAACGCGGGTTTTGTCTGCACGGTGGTTCCTTCCCTCTTGAACCGCTGGTGGGGAGCGAACGTATATCTCACGGACTTCTTCCATGATGTCATCAGCCGTCGTCCTTGCCCTTTTCTCGGCTGCTAGGTTTGCCCTGCGCTCTTGATAAAGTTCTTGGACTCGGGACTCACGTCGCACGTACCCGCATTCCCCCATGTGTTTCAGGTGGCTGCTCTGGTCGACAAAGCTGCAAAGCTCCATGCGCACGGACTCAGACACAGTGAGATGTTTTCCGAGGTTCCTATTATCCTGGTTTCCCAGAGCTTCTGCAAGGTTTGCTGTTGGGTCACGAAAGATATGCAGGAGTCTTTCTCCCTCACGGGAGTAAAACTTGAACAATCCATTCAGACTGCTCTGCACGTCCTTACGGGGCTGATCTTCAATGAAGTCCATCAAACGAGCTCGAGCATCTAAAAGCTGTCCCGGTGCCAACTCCTTCCACCAATCGTGCCAGAGCTTGTCGAAGGTTTTTGCGTCGAACTCGTTGTCAATCTTCTTGCAATGAAGACTGACGTCTTTTCCAACGTGAAGGTCGCAGTCGATCTCCAAGGAGTTTCCCTGTGCGTCACGCACACGAAAACCTTTGCGGCTTTCAATGTCGGCAATCGAAAAGTTGTAGTTCATGCGTAAACCATTCCAGGGGCCTCCTGCAAGTGCACTAAACTAACATTAATATCTGAAACTTAAACTTTTCTTTGTCATCGATGACGATGTGCAGCCTAGTTTTAATTAAGTGTTGCTGTAAAATAGAAAATAGTTTTGATATCGTCATCGATGACAATAAAATGACAACACAAAAATACACCGAGTACTTTATCATAATTACCTGCTGCGTCACGAACAAAACCCCCTGGTCGAAAATGTATTTGACCTTTGGACTCTGGCCAGTTCTTTGCATCCAGGTATGCCGCAAACTCTTCTGGGTGTTCCTGAGCGTAGATAGCGACGGCGTAATCGACCGCAGCCCACATCGCCCTCTCGTCCATGCCGCGTTCCCCGGCGGGTAAGGGGTTGACTACTAGTTTTATCAAGCCTAGTGTTGGAATCACGCAACATATCTTCTCCACCACCTTGTCCCTCATTGTTTTGTGCATGCCATCAGAATAAGCCAGCTGACCTTTGAAAGGTGGCTTCCCGAGGACTCTGTCCATTAATAGCATCACCTTGGCCGGCGACCACGGAATGTCCAAGGGACAGATGAAGTACTGCAAAGGCGGCCTGTGATAATTACATTTGTTAGTTTCAAATAACAAACATGGAACAACCTCAATATTGATATTGCTATGTTTTCAATGCGTACCTTTCGAACAACAACGCGCGGAGTCCAAGTTCTTGCAAGCGCTGACGCAACTGTCGTATCTCGACATCGGGGTCCTTTGAGGGGACATACGTCGAGCTCTTGCTTCCTCGAATAACGTACTCCAAAGCCCGAACATCTTGCACCGCCTCTGACACGTTCAGTACGTCTTGCAGGGTGGTTGACTCGTGTCCACTCAGCAGTTTGTTCATCACATTGGCGGTTGCAGCCATCTTCAGGTTTTCCAATCGAGCTGCGCCCATCTCGGGGATTGCCTTCAAGACTGCCTCAGTTTCGGTTTCCCCAAGGTCTGCTGGCTTGGTTTTTTTGACAAGTTTTGTGCAAGAGTGCTTCCCGATGTGTTTAAACATCAACAAATAGCCTGAACCGGGCTTAAGTTCACCACGGTAAAGCGTGGCGGTAGCGGCACAAGGTTCCATGGAAGTAGTTTGTTTGCACTTTGGACATGTCGGTGCCACTTGTACTTGTTTCCCGACTTGCGCCACCTATTGAATTACAGGCTATAATTATTCAATGAAATGTTTTGCAAGCAAGTAACAATATTCGTCATCGATGCCAAAACAAACAAAACATTATAAAGCATCTACTCTGAAAAAATAAACAGCGAAATAACTGTCATCGATGACGATATTTGAAAGTACTATAATTATACAAAGTACAAAAACAGTTTCATACCTTTTCAATGAAGCTTTTGCCATGAATTTGAAGGAACGGACAAGTCTTATTCTTGCATACTGCCTCTCCGAGGCATTTCACCCTTTTTATGTTGACCTTGGCACCCAACTGCTTCCAGTTATCAGTTATTGCCTTGTCCGACCCGTTATTCGCATGCGACCAAGTACGCGGTGTTTGAAAGAATGGGAGTTTAGCCAAAGAAACCCCACGGCTGTCCTTGGGTGGCGGTTGTTTGACGTGGAAACCGAAGGTCATATTCCCGTCGACGTTAGAAGGCACTTGGGTGGTGAAGATTGTATCTTTGGGGAACGCGTTTGCAAACTCAAAGTCCTGCTTCGACAAATTCGCAACAGGAGTATCAAGCTCAGGTTCAAAGGTATCTGCAGGTTCCGAGTCGCATAAGTTGTCAAAAGTGGAAGCAGCTTCGCCAGTGATCTCAGGTTCGTCCTCAGACTCTGAAGCCGCGGAGGTTGCGGCAGGAGTTTTCGGTGAAGCATCTTCGGGCTCGTCTTCGGTATCAATCAAACAACCTATAACTGAGTAGCCCCATTCCGGGTCCACGCGGTACACCTCCTTGTCGCAGACATATTTCCTACTAGCCAGTTTTGCAACAGCCAATCCATCGTCGGGGTTAAGTCCGAAGGCGTCACAAATGTCCTTGTGCAAAACTTGGCATTGCTTCCCACGTACACGCCATGGAATAGGCCGACAAAGAAGAACACCTTGAGGGGTTTCGAAGAAGAAATCCACAAAGTTGCCCATTGTGCAAAAGGAATAGTTCAAATAGCTGTAATATTTCAAACGCACTCGAAAGTCATCGATGACGAAAAAGGTAACATGTAAAGATTCAGTCAGAGCTGAGAAAGAGGGAGAGGGCGTAGTGTCATCGATGACATGTTATCGACAAAACAATAATTTGTCAAGTATTTACCTGCTATCAAGCAAATTATATTGTCATCTCGTAGTTGCAACCTTCTTGGAGTTCTATATTTGTTTGTTAAGAATTGTGCAGTTCGAAAAATAAGTTGTTGTTAAGTAGTCCGCGCCAGAAACTTGAAAATTGAAATTGCCAATATAATAATATTATATATGAAATTAATAATTAATTGTTTATTCAGCCCCC